>LIHB01000089.1:0-109528 GCA_001297265.1 Mycosphaerella arachidis
CTAAGGTCTATTATATACCTCGATTAGGTCTAATAGATATATACAATTCCGAATAGAGACCCTAAGTTACTTAACTCGGGCTTATAACTATAAAACTAGTAGAGATAGAAGCTTAGAACTAGGGTATTAAGTCTAGAAATCAGGGTATAAAAAACCATGTTTTTTTTCTAAGTAGTAGTACCCTTAAGGTACTTATATAAGTCTTCTTTTAATAAGAGGCCCTTAATCCCTATAATTTAGGTACCTAATCTCATTTCCTAAGGACAAGTAATTACTACACTCAATTAGGTTATGTCACCCTCAAAACCTGCTATTCATGCATCATCCTGGCGCTTTACACTTTAGCTATGGATGTGTTCTCCGTCCGCGGGTATCAACCTAATCTTGTACAATTTGCTTGCCTTAGCTTTAGTTCTAACCGTTCTTCACTCCAAAGATTCTCCTGCATGATGACGTACCATGCCGCTTGAGCCACACCTGTTTTTGGGGATCATTACGGAGGGGCTACCGCACGTCTTTTGCTGTGCTCCTTCCTGATTCGTAGACCAGACCATCCTTTTGACGAGAGAAGTGGTGTAGGAGGACATCAGGAAACAGCGCGAGTCCACTCCTTTGAGGGAGAAGCTACATACCATAACACACCATACCATACCATACCATACCGTCCCTTCGCCGTGCTGAAACCATCGTCTTTCACCTCCGCGTCGCATTGTCTCCCTCCATTAACGCGACATCTTGGAACTCGACGGGACGTACATGTGACGGGCACACGACAGCACTCTGCACGCTACGATGAGCTAACCTAGCGAGCCCTGACGACCGACACGACACACGACCCTCAACCTCCCCCCCCCCAGTCACGACCACATTGTCCACCCCAGGCCCGGGTCACGGCCATATCCCGCCGCCATGGTGTTGGAGAGCTTGGTGGCCAACCTGTTGAACAGGTTCCTGGGCATGTACGTCCAGAACTTCAATCCGAACCAGTTGAACGTTGGCATCTTGGGCGGCGACGTCAAGCTGCGGAATCTCGAGCTGAAACGGGAAGCGCTTGACCAATTCCACCTGCCACTCAATGTCGTCGAAGGCCACATCAGTTCTCTCATACTGAAGATACCTTGGTCGAATCTACGAGGTCAGCCGGTGCGGATCAACATTGAAGATGTCTTTCTTCTGGCCTCGCCGAAGGAGGACCAGGCGTACAACGCAGAGGAAGAAGAGAGGAGAGCGCACGCCGTCAAGATGGAGAAGCTGGACAGCGCCGAACTGCTGAAAGAGAGGAACACCGAGGGCATGACGCAGGCAGAACAACAGAAGCAGCAGTCTTTCACTGCAGCCCTCACCACGACCATCATCGACAACGTGCAGATCCAGATCAAGAATGTCCACGTTCGATACGAGGACGCCTTGTCTGACCCTGGCCACCCGTTCGCCGCTGGTATCACATTGCAAGAGCTGAGTGCTGTCTCAACAGATGAGAACTGGAAGCCAACATGGATTCAGAATGCGAGTGCAACCACACACAAGCTTGCAACTCTTGGTTCGCTTGCTGTGTATTGGGACACGGATACAGACCTTCTGGGCACGGGTACTGGCTCCAAGGACACCAGAGAAGATGCTCCAAGCCATGACGAGATCATGAAGAAGCTTAGTGAGCTCATCGTCAAGAGTGACAGCGAGGCCGTCAAGGAGCACCAATTCATTCTCAAGCCTGTCTCTGGTCGTGCTGGTCTGGAGATGGACAAGACAGGCAAGCACGATAGACCCAAGATGAAGGCACGCCTGCTGTTTAACGAGCTCGGGTTTGTCCTGGACGACACCCAATACCGAGATGCACTCATGCTGGTCGATCTCTTCCACTATTTCATCCGGCACCAGGAGTTCCGCAAGTACCAGCCAGAAAAGTCGCCCAAGGAAGACCCGCGTGCATGGCTGCAGTTCGCAGGCAAAGCCGTCCTTGATCGAATCCACGACAAGAACAAGCGCTGGTCGTGGGCGTACTTCAAAGAGCGACGAGATGACCGGAAGCATTACATATCACTCTTCAAAAAGAAGAAGCGAGAAGAGAAGCTCACGCCTGATGAGAACAAAGAGCTCGACCAGCTCGAACACAAACTCACGTATGAAGATCTGCGTTTCTGGCGATCGCTTGCACGAAATGAACTGCGCAAAGAAGGCGCCTTAAACAAGCCGAAGCCTCAACAGGGTGGCTGGACTTCATGGATCTGGGGTTCTAACAAGCAGCATGAGGCTTCAGACGACAGCCAAATGACAGAGGATCAACGCAAGGAACTTTACGAGGCTATCGAGTTTGACGAAAAGCAGCAGATCACCGAGGCCGTCGACGCGCCGAGAGATGCGATAAAGATGCAGGTCGACATGAACCTCAAGACTGGCAGCTTCACGCTCAGGCGAGATCCTCATGGCAAGAAGCAGGACATGCTTAAGCTCATGTTTGATGACTTCAGCACAGAGTTGATACAGCGAACAGACTCCATGCTAGTGGATGTGAGTCTCGGTGGCATGCGCCTGTATGACGGATCAACAGCAGGCAACCTTTACGAGCAAATATTGTCTGTCAAGGACGCTCCACCGATGTCTGATGGGGACCGCGTGAAAGAGCTGGCTGACGGCGACGGACACGACGAGCAGGACGATCAGGCCGACGATTCCGAGGACGATGACCCTTTCTTTGCAGTATCCTTCGAGAAGAATCCTTTGGACAATCGAGCAGACACAGCTCTTACGGTAAAGCTGAAGGCTATGGAAGTGGTATACAACCCCAACTTCGTGGTCCAAGTCACCAAGTTCTTCAAGCCACCTGACAAACACATGGACTCTATTGGAGCCCTAATGGAAACAGCGGGCTCAACGGTGGAGGGCCTTCGACAGCAGACCAGAGCTGGCCTTGAATATGCACTGCAAGAACACAAGACCATCGATGTGCAGATGGACCTCCAAGCGCCTCTCATCATCGTGCCTGACACGGTGACCAAGGAGAGCACGATCTGCTTGATCCTCGATGCGGGTCATATCGCTGTTCGAAGTGAGCTCATAGATCGAGAAACGATCAGGAATATCGAGCAGAAGCAGAACCAGCAGTACACTGACCGGGACTACAAGAAGCTTGAATCGCTTATGTACGACAAATTTCGGGTAGATCTCAAGGCCACTCAGGTACTCATTGGCAGCACAATCGACGAGACAAGAAAGCAGCTCGAAGATGAGTCGGAGAACCGCAGCTACCACTTGATTGATCGGATCAATATGGACTTTCAGATCGATACCTGCATCGTGCCCAAAGCGACTGATCTGACGAAGTTCAGGGTACAAGGACACCTTCCTGTGCTACATGCGAAGTTCTCTGACCAGAAATATAAAGCGTTGATGAAGCTTCTGGACTTTGCAATACCGAGGTTCGATCAGGACGAGCCCGCACAAGCCAAAGAGCGTCCCAAATCAGCCGACGCGGAGAAGCTCAAGGCGAGACGCAAGAGTGAGGCAACAAGACCGCGTGGCAAATCATTCCAAGTGTCTGGCCGAAACGATGACCTGGCGCACGAGGTTGAGAAAGGTGCCGACGAAAAGCAGCACGACTTGCAAGGCAACAAGGACGCACGAGGCAAAGACAAACCCGAAGTCAACCTGCAGCAGCGCAACTTCGAGTTTAAGTTCACTGTGGACAAACTACAAGGTGACCTTTATAAGTCAGATAAGGAAGGCAAGGAGCCGGATCGATTGCTGGTCGCCCTGATCGCGGAGTCGTTCCACCTTGAGTTCTACCAGCGTGCCTTTGACATGGTGGCCGACGTGAAGCTTAGCAAGCTTGCCGTTGAAGATCATGTCGAAGACAGCCCTGCAGAAGAATTCAAGAACCTCATCACAAGCGAGGATCTGAAGACGAAGAAGCAAGAAGATCTTTTGACTGTACACTTCCAGATGGTCAATTCAAACCATCCGGAATTCCAAAGCAAGTACGAAGGTGTTAAAATCAACCTCGATGCGGCCGTGTCGACGATCAACCTCATGGTCACGCGAAAGACTTTACTCACGCTACTCGACTTTGTCATGACGACATTTACGGGAGGCGATAGCAACAACCAACCCCAAATACAGTCAGCTCAAGAGCATGACGCGGACGTGAATGAGGAAGAGGAGAAGCCTCAGCAAAGTCAAGACAAGATCCGCATCAAGGCTAAACTCCATCGAATTGCCGTCATTCTGAACAATGACGGGATTCGCCTAGCGACTCTGAGTCTGACATCAGCTGATGTCAATGTGTTCCTGAACGGCAAAGCGATGCGTGTCGGTGCTCGACTTGGTGCGCTTGACTTAGTCGACGATATCAATCAGGGTGTCTCTGAGCAATCCGCCCTTCGACAACTTGTTTCTATCCAAGGTGAAGAGCTTGCAGACTTTGCGTACGAAACCTTCGATGTTGAAGCCAAGGACTATCCAGGCCACGACAGCTCAATCTATCTCCGATCTGGCTCAATCAAGATCAACTTCCTCACAGAGCCATTCAGGAAGATCATGGAGTTTGGCGTCAAATTTGGCAAAATGCAGGCCATCTTCAACGCCGCTCGGCAGGCTGCTGCAAATCAAGCCAGCAAGGTTCAGGAATCCACCGGCAAGATGCATTTCGACATTGTCATCAGCACGCCGATCGTGTCGTTTCCACGCATGGTGGTGACTGAGACCGCGGAGCGAGACATGGTAACCGCATACCTTGGTGAGCTATATGCGAACAACAAGTTCACCACTCTGGAGGGCAGCACAGATACAGCGAACAAAATTTCGGCAGGTATTCACAACATCAGGCTGACTTCAAAATTTCATTATCCAGAGGGCAAGTCTGAGGAGCTAGAGATGATTGATCAAGTGAACTTGGACTTCAATATCACACAGGTCGAGCATAGACCTGGGCGTAAACAGCCTGATATGGAGATTGAAGGTTCGATGTCCAACATGAATCTCAGGCTGACGGAAGCTCAGCTCAAATTCGTCCTTGAGCTGTCTAGAAACATTCCTCAGGCGTTTGCACTCGAGGACAGCGAGGAGCTAGAAGAGGAAGCGCACGAAGAGCTGCCGGAACACCTCGTTGAGCCAGGCAAAAGTGTCCCTTCTGCCGGAGACAAGAAATCTACGGCAGTTGTGCCCAGCAAGCCCTCACATCAAGGACCCGAGTTGGGATCAGACATAGACACGTGGACCAAGTTGGACCTTGTCTTCAAGGTCGGCGCTGTCGGCTTGGAGCTGATCCTAGGCCCACCGAAGGTACCAGTCGGTGACCTCGAAGCCGGCAGTCTCTCCAAATTCTCGTTGAACGAGACCAGCGTAAAGCTGCGCATGATCAGTGATGGCGCTCTCGAGAGTGAGCTTCTGATACAGTCGTTCACCATCACGGACACGAGGAAGCAAGAGAAGAACAAGTTCCGCAAGATCATGTCGCTGATCAACACCGACGTGAAGCAGCAATTCATGGCCAGCGTTTCTATATCTGGAGGTGAAGACAAACATCTGATCGCACTTCTCACGATAGACAGTCCAAGGGTAGTGCTAGCGCTAGACTACTTGTTTGCAATCTCGAAGTTCGTGCAAGACGGCTTGAAGCAGCATGAACCACTCGTGGTCGAGGACGAAAGCGACGGGAACGTCGATGGCGAGGAAGCGGACGACGCCAGCCTTTCGACCCCGGAATTGGTCAAGAGAAGAGAAACGCAGTACGAGCAGAATCAAGAAGGTGGCCAGAGCGGAGGTGGCATGCAAATCTCGTATCGCGTTAATGTCGTTGATGCGCAGGTCTTGCTCATTGCCAATCCTACGATCAGCAACTCTGAAGCCATCGTACTGGGAACGAAGCAAATTTTGGTGTCTCAACAACATGCCATGACGCTGCAGGTCGAGAAGATTGGCATGTTCCTCTGCCGTATGGACCAGTTCGAGACGACACGGTTGCGCGTACTGGACGACTTTAGCATACAGACGTCTCTGGACATGCGCTCTAACGGCGGCGACTCTTCTCTCACCAGCATCCAGGTGGACATCGAGCCGATGGTCCTACGCCTCTCACTGCGTGACATTATGCTGGCGATGCAGATCTTTCAGCGTGCATCAGCCATGTCAGCAAATCAAGACAAGGGTATGGCAGACCAGGGTCCAAAGAAGATTGATCAGGTCAAGGCAGCCTCGGCTAAGAGCACGAAGAAGGGCCTCAAATCTGGTGCGAAATCGACGCAGAAGGTCACGGCCAAGACAATCAGCACAAACAAGACCACTCCTTCAAAGCAGGGCGAAACCCAGAGCAGCGTCGGATCTGCGGTACTCAAGCGTGAGGAGATGAAGATCTCGATGGAGGGCATTCGCGTTGTGCTGATTGGTGACTTGCACGAGTTACCGATGTTGGACTGGAGCGTCAAGAAGTTCGATATCGATGTCCGCGATTGGACTGGCAATATGACTGCTGACACCAGTATTGACACGTTCTTCAACGTGTACAACTTCTCGAAGTCGGCATGGGAGCCGCTCATTGAGCCATGGGAACTTGGCTTCCACATGGTCAAGGAGACGAACCCTCATAAATTGGCCCTCGAATTGTACTCTAGGAAGAACCTTGAGCTTACCATCACAAGTGCCACAATCGCCTTGGCTTCCAAATCAGCAACTTTCTTGTCGAGCGAAGAGGACGTGCTGTCGAAGCCACGAGGAAGCGATGCGCCCTATCGCATTCGAAACTGGACAGGCTTTGATGTCGATGTCTGGGCTAGTTCGGGCCACAGTGAGGATGGAGAGGCAGCCAGACTTGAAGACGGCGAGGAGAAACCATGGCGTTTCGAAGATCCCTCCACTACCCGCGAAACGCTCTCTCCAGAGGGCCAGACTGGCGTCATTGGCATTCGTCTCGATGGCAGTGGCTTCGACAGTATCGATCGCATCCAAGTCAGTCGTGAGGGCGAGCAGCTTTATAACTTGAAGCCTCGTAAAGACAAGGTGCAACATCGCATGCTCGTCGAGGTCACACTTGCTACGGACAACGTCAAGTACATCACGCTGCGGTCGCCCCTGCTCGCGGAGAATCATACTCAGATCCCGCTGGAGATCGGTGTCTATAGCCCGGATGAAGGACATCTCCTCAAGATTGAGAAGATAGCGCCAGGTGAGAGCCGTCCTGCTCCAGTGGGTGCCGCCTTCTTGCACTCGCTGGTCGTGCGGCCCGATCAAGGATTTGGCTACACTTGGTCAAACGAGCGTCTCTTCTGGAAAGAACTTCTCAAGCGTCCGGTGCGCACACTTACCTGCCAAGGCGAGACCAACGACCAGAATGCGCCATTTTACTTCCAGATGCAGGCATCATTCGACAAGAACAACCCTCTGACCAGCGTGTATCCTTACATGCGTCTGCGCCTATCCGCGCCGATTGAGGTACAGAATCTCCTGCCTTTCGACTTCAAGTACCGAATCTATGACAAGAATACCAAGAAAGACTGGACCAACTTCCTGCGCAAAGGTGGTGTCAGCCCAGTTCACGTGGTCGAGCTGTCACATCTTCTCTTGTTGAGCATTGATATGCAGGACACTCCGTTTAAGAGTAGCGAGTTTGCGATCATCAACACCAATAACGAGAACGATTTCAGACGTGAGAAGAATCTTACCGTGAAGGACAACAACAACCTCGAGCTCCGACTGAAGATCCACTACTACAATGTCCCAGACAGCGGTGGAGCGTTCAAGATCACTATCTACAGCCCATATGTAATCTTGAACCGCACTGGTCTTGAGCTTGACATCAAGAGCAAGGCAGCATATTTTGGTGGAACTAAGTCTGCAGCTGGAACCGGCACATTCGCAGATACAGAAGAAGACGCTCGTAGGGCAACGCCGTTCATGTTCTCGTTCCCGACAGACGATCGCAAGAATCGCGCACTGATCAAGGTTGGCGACTCTGCCTGGAGTCAGCCGATTAGTTTCGACGCAATTGGTGCCAACACAGACGTCAAGCTACCCTCAGCTTCCGGTCGCGAAGAGATGCACTGTGGCGTGAGTGTTACCGAAGGAGAAGGCAAGTATAAGCTCACGAAGGTCGTTGCCGTAACACCACGCTTCATTGTCAAGAACAAGTTATCAGAGGAAATCCAGATCCGCGAGCCGGGCTCGTCGGATGCGACCACTCTGAGACCAGGAGAGCTACATCCTCTGCGCTTCCTAAAGCAGACTACAGGTCAGCAGTTGAGCCTTTGTTTCCCAGGCGTGAACAACTCTTGGTCCTCGCCGTTCGACATTGCGAACATGGGCAGCGTTCACGTCAAGCTTGCAAAGACTGGCGAGCGACAGAAGCTCATCCGTGTTGAGATCCTGATGGAGAATGCAATGATCTACTTGCACTTGAGCCTTGAGACCAAGCACTGGCCATTTTCTATGAGAAACGAGAGCGACCAAGAGTTTTTGTTCTGGCAAGCCAACCCGAACGTCGACGAGGACGAAGAGGACAGAAGCTCTGGCTGGAAGCCGATCCGCTACAGACTACCGCCAAGGAGCATCATGCCATATGCTTGGGATTATCCTTCCACTAAGAACAAGAGCCTTGTCATCAGCGCTAACGGCAAAGAGCGACACGTGAAGCTGGCGGAGATAGGCAACCTGATACCGATGAGAGTGCCTGCTAAGCAAGGCGAGCCTAACAGGCAAAAGATCATTGATCTCAATGTGGTTGCAGACGGCCCGACACAGACACTGGTCATGAGCAACTACAAGCCTCGCATGAGTCTGTACAAGCAGAAGTCAGCTACGGCCAGCCAATCCACCACTGCAGGCTTCGAAGTGAAGGAGCAGGACACAGATGTCACGATGAGAGCAGCCATCCGATTCGCTGGCATCGGCCTGTCGCTGGTCAACGCGCAACTTCGCGAGCTGGTCTATGCTACCTGGAGAGACATCGAGCTCAAGTACACAGACTCGCCACTCTACCAGACTGTAGCGTTGACCATCAAGTGGATTCAGATCGACAATCAGCTCTACGGAGGCATCTTCCCGTTGATATTCTATCCCAGTGTGGTGCCTAAGACTGGAAAAGAGATGGAAGCACATCCCATCTTCCGGACGACTGTGACCAGAGTCAAGGATGACTCGTACGGTGTTCTGTACATCAAGTATGCTACCTTCTTGATGCAGCAGATGACAATTGAGATCGACGAGGACTTCATCTTCGCTCTCCTGGACTTCACCAAAGTACCTGGCGCGAGCTGGACTGAAGAGAAGGAGGGACAACTTGCACCAGACAGCCTTGAGGTGCCAGAGCCGACACAGCAGCAAGGAGGGCAGGACATCTATTTTGAGCTCCTGCATCTACAGCCAATGCAGTTCGATCTGTCCTTTGTCCGAACGGAGCGAATCAATGCCGAGGATACAGGGAGTTCGTCCAGTAATCCATTCATGTTCGCTGTAAACGTCTTGACCATGTCTATCGGCAACGTCAACGATGCGCCAATCCGCTACAACGCTCTCATCCTCGAGAACGCGCGCTTGAGTACTGGTGCTCTGATCGCCAATATCCAGAGCCACTATGTACAAGAGAGCTTGCGACAGGTCCACATCGTCATCGGCTCTGCCGACTTCCTGGGTAATCCTGTCGGTCTCTTCAACAATATCTCATCTGGTGTTGCAGACATCTTCTACGAGCCGTACCAGGGTCTCGTCACAGATCGCCCACAAGATCTTGGAGTCGGCATCGCCAAGGGAGCTAGCAGCTTCGTCAAGAAGTCAGTCTTTGGTCTAAGTGACAGTGTCAGCAAGTTCACCGGCAGTATCAGCAAAGGTCTTGCTGCTGCCAGTATGGACAAGGAATTCCAGGATGCTCGTCGAATGTCCCGGTCCCGTAACAGGCCGAAGCACGCACTCTACGGTATCACTTCCGGTGGCAATGCCTTCGCATCCAGCTTGGCGAGTGGTATCGGTGGTCTCGCTAGACAACCCTTGCAAGGGGCCGAGCGAGAAGGCGCCGCTGGCTTCGTCAAGGGTGTCGGCAAAGGTCTCCTCGGTCTTGCAACCAAGCCTGCCATCGGTGCTTTCGATCTAGCTTCCAGCATGGCCGAAGGCGTCCGCAACACCACCACAGTCTTCGATCAGGAAGGCCTTGACCGAGTCCGTCTCACGCGCTTCATCGGCATAGACGGCATCGTTCGTCCGTACAGCCAACGCGAAGCTCTCGGTCAATTCTGGCTCAAGACCCTCGACAACGGCAAATACTTCAACGAGCAGTACATCGCGCACCTCGAACTCAACTCGGGCTCACAAGGAAATCTCAATAGCCCGACATCTCCCTCGTCTCCAAGTCGTAGCGGTAGTGCACGTGCAGCACAACAGGCCGAGGCGAGTATGCTGGTGATGATCACGTACAACGCAATCCTGCTGGTGCGGGCTAAGCGCCTGACCAGTGAGTGGGAGGTACCGTTGAAAGACATCCAGACGATCAGTAAGGAGAGGACGGGAATGAGTATCATCTTAAAGGGAGGGACAAATGGACCTTTTATCCCAATTGCGGATGAGCAGAGCAGGAATTGGTTGTATAGGCAGGTTGCTGTGGCGGTTAATGCGTATAATGATAAATGGAATGCGAAGGGTTGAGGTGGGGTTGGAGGATTGGGAGCGGGATGAGTTTCTTCTTCGAACAACAGTATGATACCAGACAGTAGCGTGGCATGGCATTACACAGTAGCATACAGAGGCGTTTTGACAAGGGTGGTTTACGGTACACTTGTTGCAAATGCATCAATTATGGATGTCGTCAGTCTTTCGAATATTCGACCTGCTCTTGATGACTGCCACAAGGCAAACGGCCAAAGAGGTTGTCCTGGACGTTGGCTTCCAGGCTAGCAAGCCATGTCTCGGCTGCGTGCACCGAGTCTGCAATTCTTGGAGGTCAGGCAGAACGACGAGATATATCCTGTGGCGGATGTGGCCCGCAAGGTGGCCCCATAGAAAGGTATAGATTGTGCTCACGTGAGCTCTCCAGTGGTTACGTGGTGGATTTCAGAGAGGATTTTTCGCCACAATTTCCCTCAGATCTACGTCTTGCTGTGGGAGATCTGTCATTGGTACTATGCTGATTGTGGGTATGTTGCTTGTTGCATTCTTAAGAAAGCGTTTTGGTGATGTGACAGGAGGAAGGGAACATCTCAAGACATTCGGGTGAAGAACGTCTCCACCTTCTGCAGCGCATCCCTGCTCGGTGGCCGGCCGCGGATCCTCCGAGTCTATTCGCTGTACACGTTGTCTGTGTTCCATCCATCTGTGACTTAGTCACTGCTTCATCCTTGCCCTGCCACTGCACAACAATTCACCGGCTTCTTTTCAGCGGTCGGATAGCAGCACAATATGTATGTCAAGTCGGCCTCAGCATCCTGCATCGCTTGAGGAAGACAAGAGAAGGGGGAATGACGGATACTGACTCGACGGGCAGAATCGCTTGTTGTGCGTGTGACGAGAGAGGATTCTTATCGTCTCGAGCAGTGAACCATTCATCTTTCTGGTGTGAGGAAAGGACATTGTTCTGGGCAGAGACATCTGCAGAGGGAGCATGGCTGCAGCGACGGGTACGTACAGCAACCGGACAGAAGATGGCGGCGGCGGCAGCAGCAGCGACGAGTTGGACCATACGGCAACCAAAGAGGCCTCGACCTCCGCATAAGAAGAAGAGCTTCCCTAATGGGTTCTGGTCCCGCCAGCAGCTCAAAAAGGCGGGTTACACCAAAGAGGAGAGAAGACGTCGCAGAGATATGTTGGAGGAGACACGTGCGAGTCTTCAAGTCCCACACCACAACTATTGCGGATCAGAGGCTGTGATAGCCACTTCTTCCGATCCCCAAGCGGTGAAGGCGGCCGAGGCAGTCGTCGCATTGCGCAGAAAGACATGGACAACAGGCCAGTTTGACTGGGGCAGAATGCGTGGCTTGGGCGTCCTCGACATGATTTGGACATTACGAAGACACGAAATGACGCAGAATTCCGAGGATGCGCAGAAGCGCCACCAGTGTCTTCAGGAGTTTGTGGAGGAGATTGCACGAACAAGTCTGGCTCATCGCCCGCGCCCCATCCAAGTCCTCCCCCACTTGACGTCGTTGCTTGCTAACATGAGATATAGAGTACGCGCAGACAGGCTTCTCTCCATCATCGTCCTCATTCGCCGCTCGTTCACCCGACATGGCGTCGCCGGTCTACCCTGAGCGAGCGATAAGACCCTTGCCTAGGAATCGTCTCAAGTCGAAGCTCTCGCCAGAGCAAGCCTCCACCATTCAGTTCCCACCCGAACCACCCCCAATCTCGCCCACCCTGAGCTTCAACATCCCCGAGACGAGTGCACCGAGCCAGCACCGCCGACTCACGAACGGCCATTCTCACCACGATCACGATCATGACGACGAAGACTATGATATTTGTCAGCACCGTCATGGACACCGAGTAGTTCACCATCACTGCACGTGTCATGAAGATGCTGACAGTGGTGAGGACGAGGTTGAATTCGACCATCCAGATTATCGCTATCCTCCCGCGCCCATCGCGAACGGCACCGCGGTTAAGGCGGTCGACTCGCTACAACGAAGATTGGTCGAAGCTTCGCGGGCGTCCGGCAAATCTCCACCTTCAGGGTCGACTGCATCATCTGCCGATGGGTATGAAAGTTTCGAGAACACGAGCAACAAGAAGAAGAGGAAGATCCCGCTCTCAGGTGCCTCTAGCATGCATCAAAGTTCACTGAGCGCGGACATGGCGAACATGGGCATCAGCAACACACCGAGGGAGGGCGCACTGGACGATATATCGGTGCACGGCATGACGGCCGCAGAACTAGAGCAATACCACGCGCAGAATGCTCCCGCGAGTAATGGAGCCTCAGGGACAGGCATTAGCGGCGCCGGACGCGGGAGGTTTGGTCGGCAGCAGGACGCAAGGCACAGGAAGCCGCTCGGCCACGCTGTCAACACCACCAACCTGCACAACTCGCGCCACCCCAATGGCAGCGGCAACAGCGCTCGCAACGGCGATCTAGCAGGTGAGTCCCATATAATGTCCCATTGACGGACCAACTAATCGATGATGGTCCTTTGATTGCTGACTTGGTGCGTTCTTTGTTAGACTCCGGCACCGAGAACACGGGGGGAATAATATCGCAGGCCATCAAGACCGCTGCGGAGCAAGGGCCTTTGACTCCCGCGGTGAAAGGTCGGGAGAACGTGAGTCTTCTCCAGTCAGCAGCTAGCCTGTGCACCTCCACAACTCCCAAGACACAGTTTACCTTTACCTGCGAATCCGATTCTGCCACTAAGATGGTTGACCAGCATCCCGCCCACGCTGCACCATATGGCACGCCCGCGCCCACGCCGACGCCGCAACGGCACGCCGCCGCAGTGGGGAAGAGCATACATGGCACCCAGACCACGCCATCACACCGCGGTGGCCATCCACCTGCCAACACCGCACGACCTCCCCCACCCCCTGCGAACCATGCACCGCCAGCTGGCCAGCAGCAGCAGCATCATCAGCAGCAGCAGCATCAGCAGCAGCAGCAGCAGCCTGCACCGCCTCCGAAGCCACGACCGCGTCGAAACCCTACCCGAGAATACGCACTGCAAGCCGCGCAGCGCAAGAAGAACCAGCAGTACCAGAACTATCATCACCAGCCAAAGCCTCAAGACATGTACATATGTATGTACTGTGAGTACGAAGACATCTATGGCGAACCACCGTACGCCCTCATCCGGCAATACGAGATTAGAGATCGGGAAGAGAAGAAGAAGGCGGCGGAGAAGCGTAGATTGCTAGAGAAAGCCAAGATGAAGGGACGCAAGAACAAGAAGGGCACGAAGGGGAAGAACAATGCTGTCAACAACACCGCGAATCCTGCACCACCGGCCAATCCTCAGAACTACGATCCGAATCTACCACCTCCAGATGACGAGGAGTTCTACAACGACGAGGAAGAGGACTATGAAGGCGATGATTACGATCCAACGGGCGAGGAAGGAGAGTACGATGAGGGATACTACCCTCCACCGCCTGCACCAGTGAACACGCCAGCGATACCGCGCACTGAGAGGGCACCTGGATAGCTCTGGGCGGGCATTGCGGCGCTGCTCTTGGCGATACTTCTCCGACTGTCACTACCATATCATCTGGCTTTCGTTCATGCGGCTCCAGTCTTGGGTTATGCGTGGCACATCGTATGTGGCCATGCTGGACGAGACGGAAGATGGCATTGAGTGGCACAGGCACGATCGTTGGCTGGATGGTTGACGAGACTCTAGAGGAGTGAGCAACAAGGATCTCTGAAAGCTCGACGTGTTGACCTGCGGAAGCCGATTGTATACGCTCTTTGTACATACGAAGAACGGCCTCGTTGGTCAGCTTCGCTGAAGGAGAAGAAGGATAGTGAATGGGGGTTTGCTCAGTGCTAGCGCTTTTTGTTTGTGGTTTTCCTGCTTGCTGCGTTCCGTGCTTTTGTCTTGCATCGCATTGCATTGCGGGTTTGCATTTCACTGGCGCTTTATATCCTCCGCTCAAAGAATAAATGAAAAGACATGAAAAAGAACAGACTAGAAATCAGGATTGTGTAGATGCAGAAACAGGGATTTGGAGGAGGAGGAAGTGTAAGTAGATGTCGATAACACTTTGTCTGTGAAGGTGGTTGTTATCGAGGCCTTTTGGGCAAGCTCTGGACTTTTGAACTCGTTGGGTCATCAGGGCGATCATTTCTTGAATCTCCCGCGCTGTATGCAACTTCCCACTTCCAACGGCACGGATCAGGCCAATCAACCCGTTCAGCGAGCTGCTCACGCATGTGCTTTCGGTTCTGCAAGGGCTACTTGGCATCCCAGACTCTCTTGTGGCCTATCAACTATCGCAAGATCAGACTCAATTCACGGAAGATGGCATGAATACGTCAATGGCGGTATGCGGGCTAGAGGCTGCAAGTCTGAGGGGCGTTTACAGACGACCAAACGCGCAAGACAGCACAGCGCTTTATGGCTTCGACCTGTGATGCAGCTCCCATTCCAACTTCAGCCCTTCGACAGACTGCTACCATGCTACAGCCAAGAGTCCTGCACGCCCAGTCGCTGCTGAACTGCTTCCTCCGCACACATGGCCTCCAAGTCGTGAACATGGCGCTACGCCAACCAAAAGACTGCAATGAGATGCCGAGGGTGGTGCCAGAAATGTCGTTTTGGAAGGCCCTGGTGCGGAGCTCCATCCACTTTGCGCCTGTCGTAGTACAAGTCTTCCTCCTTGTCCTGAATTATCCGCGCTGTCTACTTCGGTCCCGGACTGGTTCCTCCTACAACGCAAGACTTGTATCTGGCTCTATTCCAAGTTGGCGCGAAACTCCTTGAGCTCTTCTGTGTCGCTAGTCTCCCCACCATCCTCCTTCACGCCTTGCACCATGAGCTGTTGAGAGATGGCGTGCCGATTGGACTACCTGGGTCGCCTCTATGCTTCAGCCGGCTCGGCACGTTCTTCTTCCCAGACTTCGTAGCTCGATACCAAACTTTTGTTCATAGCGGAAATTCTGGTTTCTGATTCTGCTTGCATTGCTCGGACTGATATCCGCAGTCACAGGTCCCGCGACAGCCGTGCTGCTCCTGCCTCGTCAGCAAAATTTCCCAGCGGGCGGCACGCACTACTTCCTCAGTGGCACCGCCGACCAGTTCTGGCCTTCAACGCTCACAGCAGACTCGAGCCAGAATTTGTTCGTGGATGCAATGCGATGAGGTATGCGGTCTGCCCGAGTGGAGGATATGCGGCGCGGCATGCGACATTCGCTGAGCATCTGAGCCACACGGATTTCTGTACTGCTGCTGGCGATCTGTACACCCCGAAATGCTAACTAAAGTACGATCCTGAAGGCTACATCTTCCTCGTTGGTAGCATGAAGCCTAAGGTTCCATCTACCATAGCGAAAGTACAGATCAGGCCGATGAACGCCGAGACCACCGCTACGCAAACTCGTATGGCAGGTGTTCTGGTTCAGCAGGAACTGCTTCAGGACTGGTATCGTGCCGCCACTTCGTATTCACGCGGCAGTAGGCAAAGGTATGCGGCCTTCCGCTGGGCTTTCAATACCGTCGCCGACGGCTCTATTATAAACCCATTCGTTCGAAGCCGATGCACACCAGCGCAGGATCTATCTGCGGACCCGACAAAGGCTGGCTTCCACTACCTGCTCGACCAGAACACCCCGTTGAATGCTTACGGCAATGTCCCATGGTCTGCGACGCCTTGCAATTTTAGCATAGCATCGTTGGACCGCACCGCCAATTCAAGAGTCAGGACGCAATGGATTCGATTACCCGTCACAGCAGATGGTGGAACGCCCGCGGGACCATCCTCTTGGGATTTCTGATTGATTTTTCAACCAACGACGAATCTCGGGTGGCCATTGCATGCTCGATTGATACCGCTTGGAAAGAAAGAAACATATGCGCAGACAGCTTCTCTGCCTCTGGCGCTTGGGGCGTCGATCCGCTGGCCAAAAGTGGTGAGACAAGCCGTGTCGCGCTGGCCGATGAATGGCTGCGTCTACTTCTCAACAGCAACGATCCATATCATAACCAATCTCGGACTTTCGTTGCCTCCAGGGGTAGATCAAATGCTAGAAGACTCCGGATATGCAGAGATATCATATCGTCTGAGATATGCACCTCAGCTAGTCTTGGGCCCCAAAGACAAAGTCTGTCCGCTTGAGATGATGAACCCAAGCTCGAGCGATGCAAGACTCTGGGATAGTTCCTACGGCAGAAGGGCCAAATCCATGCCCGTTGAGGCTGCCTTGGCATCTCTCATAGCGGATGGAATGTCTCGATATAGTAGCCATCGTGTCTACCAACCTATGACGGTCGACCCACAGGGTGAGCCAGGACTGTTGCTGGCTTCTGTGAAAGATTTGAGCTCATGCGCACAGTTGCAGAGGTCACGCATGTGAAAGCTCTTTCTAGCTGAGAAGCGACTTCGCGTCGTGCGAACTGTCCACTCGCAATAACGCGTCCGTTCTAAGAAAGCCCAGACTTCGACGGCGATGGACAAAGTCTTAGAACATTCGAACCATCCACACCCGCACATATCAGGCTGATATGCATAGCAACAAAAGATACAAGGGAGTGACAGCGCTCGCTGGCGCGAGTCTGGCACCATGATTCCTGTTTTGGTTCTGGCCACCACATCAGCCACTAAGATTGAGCAACATCTCGACTGGAGAGAATTCGCGACCGTCCTCGTGCAAAGACCTTCCAGGCGCGGAACTTGCACTGGTCGTCATCAGAACCGGGTTGACGCAGATAGAAAGCAGGTTGCCAATACACTTCCAGACATCTGCACATTACTTCCCGCATTACATGGTCTTCTCCGACCACGATGAGGTCTTCCAGGGTACCCACATCATTGACGCTCTCGAGTCTGTAGACTCAACCACTGAAATGGAACATCCCATTCTCGAGCTCCACCGGCGCCTCAAGCACCACGGCAGCCAGAGGCTGGCAGATACTGAACTCCACGAACCCGACGACACTGCGACCTCGCCCATCGGCAAGATCGAGAATCCAGGCTGCAAACTCGATAAGTGGAAGTTCATACCGATGATGTACCGCACTCTAAACAATATCCCAGACAAACGCTGGTACATGTTCATGGAAGCCGACACGTTCCTACCATGGTCCTCAGTGCTCCGGTATACCACTGCACTGAACCAAACTGAGTCGTACTATATTGGTAGCCCGGTCAAGAGTTGCGAAGACGAATTCGCACATGGCGGCTCGAAATTCCTCCTGTCGCAGCCAGCAATGCGTCTCGTCGTAGACTACTATGCAGCGCATAAAGACGAGACTGAGGGCTTCACAGATGGTCATTGGGCGGGCGATTGTGTGCTGGCTAAGACTCTCCTTGATGCTGGGTGCCTCTCTGCCGTCCCTCAACCATTATCTGTCAATTTTCATACCTGCCTCCCGCCATTTGCAAAGTGCGTTGCCTCCTGGCAGTTCAGACGATCGGGTTGCCCGAATGTCACGGCACGTGGCCGCCGTAGGGCCAGGATCCAGCATCTTGGCCACGCAAAATCTTGCCGAGGGCAGCTCACTAGCGCGATACGACTGTCCCACCCACCATCTCTGCCGCGCGCATCTTAGCTCTACCGACACATTCACCACCGCCTGCCAGATGGGCCAACAGCCAGACGGACCACGATCTGACTTGCACAAGGAATCAGGCAAGCATGCCCAGTCGTTACGGCACCACAAGCACATCCCCGCAAAGGTGCGTGTCACTTCAGATCGGCTATCTCTCGTATACCCAATGCATCCACGTGCACGAAGAAGATAGGCGCGAACTCTCTCAAGCGAGAGGCTGAAGATCGCACTGCGCGTGATCGACACTGTTGCAGCTCTCAGCACCTTTTTTTTAAGAACTGCGGTTCTCATATGTAGCTTGATCTTACGCGACTTTTCTTTTGGCTTGTACTTCCCTACATGCTACCTCTATTCTCACTTCATCGTCTTGCCGTGCACGTTTAACCACCCTGGATAGCGGTTCCAGCGATCAACGCGAACAGACCGAGCGCCTTCTTCCTCGAGCGAGTCGCGAAAGCCTTGAAGGCGACGTCGAGATGGTCGAATACGACGATAAGAAGTATGCGCCTGCGACTGAATCGCCGCAAGAGCGATTGAGCGATGACATTTCGCTCGGGAAGGGCGACCTGTTGGGAAAGGAACATGTCGATCCGGTCTTGGATGCGAAGATGCACCTGATCAACAATGCGATTGATTAGATTGGCATGACAAGGTACCAGTGGAAGCTGTTCGTGCTCAATGGATTTGGCTATGCTGTCGACTCTTTGATTCTGCTGATCCAGTCGATCATTGCGGGCCAGGCTGCGTACGAGTTCAGACCAGGTTTCGCGTACGGTCTGACAGTCGCTGCGTACGTGGGTATGCTGGTCGGTGCGCTGTTCTGGGGTCTTAGCGCAGATGTGATCGGTAAGTGAACCGGAGGGTTCTAGGCACCTTCCTCCCTGTCTGAGACATCTACTGACCTTGAACCCGGTGCTTTCAGGACGAAAATACGCCTTCAACATCTCGCTGCTGCTTTCTTCGGTCTTCTGTATTGTGGCTGGAGCATCGAACAGCTGGGTCCTGCTCGGATTCTTCGTCTGTATGACGTCGTTTGGATCTGGCGGTAATCTGGTCCTGGACACTGCGGTCTTTTTGGAGTACTTGCCTTCAAAGGACCAGTGGCTTCTGACATTGATGGCTTCGTGGTGGGGTGTTGGTCAACTCGTTGCAGGACTTTTCGCCTGGATATTCATGCCAAATTTTTCTTGCAGTGACCCGGCCGATACGGGCATTGCTTGTGGCTGGAGCAACAACGCTGGCTGGAGATACATGTGGTTCACTAGTGGAGCTCTCGTCCTCGCCATGAGTTTGGCACGTGTGACAGTCATCAGGCTCAGAGAGACTCCCAAATATCTGGTTGGCATGGGCAAAGACGCCGAGGTTGTGGAGACCTTGCAATTCATTGCGAAGAAATACAACAGACCCTGCAGCTTGACACTGGAGCGTATTGAAGCTTGTGGTATAGCTGGAGCCGCTACCGGTAATGACCGCCGTGGATCGAATTCCGCCCATGCAAGCAAACGCTTTTCTTTTGGCGAAGTTGGAATGCATGTCAAGGGTCTCTTCGTGACCAGGAAACTGGCTCTCAGCACTTGCCTCATATATTCCTCGTGGCTACTCATTGGTCTTGCTTATCCATTGTTCAACGTTTTCCTGCCGACATATCTGGAGACTCGAGGAGCAGCACTTGGTGGCTTGAGTGACAGTGTCAGATGGCGCCAGTATGCTATTGCCAATCTATGCTCCATCCCGTCGCCGATTCTTGCGGGATTCATGTGCCGAAGCAAGTTTTTCTGGGGTCGACGAGGGACGATGGTACGTACATCGCTTTCGTGGTTCGCTACCTGGTACTGACTAGTGGTAGATTATCGGTGCTCTGATCACTATGGTATTCTTCTTCGCATACACGCAGGTGCGAAGCAACGCGCAGAATTTTGGCTTCACCTGCGCCATCAGCTTTTGTCTTGTAAGTTTAACGGACCCCTTGCTCTGCTTTGTGTCCCGTAGCAGGATTGCATCAATCCATCTCCTTCTGAAGATCAATGGTTCTGGCTTCCCATCTCTCATACGATTCGCTATGTCTGGGTGGTGTGCCTATCATCGCATCCTGCGATGGCAGAGTGCCCACCATAAACGACTCCAGATCCGGCTTTGCCATTGTACATTACAACCTGGTGCAATGCCAACGTGTCTCGCGCTGGCCGTTTGTTCACCTCTACATGACCATCGGCTGCTCGAGGATCGCAATGTTGCCATGTTAGGGTGATGTGCCTATCATCATACTCCCTGGTATGGCACGCTTCAAACCCCGGGGGGCCTGCAACGTAAACCATGTCGAGAAAGCGGCGATACTGTGTTGCCGCGGTCTCGGGACGACGCGAACGTTCTGGGCCAAGAAAACAAAGTCGCGCATGCGAAGACCGGACAGCCTGCTGGAGATCGTGAACCATGCGAGGATTGATATGTACTCATACTAACACGCGGCACAGAACATTTACTATGGAACGCTGTACGCCTATACTCCGGAGGTGCTTCCTTCAGCCCACCGCGGGACCGGCAATGGCATTTCTATTGGACTAACCGCATCATGGGTATCTTGAGCGCAGTCATCGCCACGTGAGTACATCGCACCTGATCATAGGACTCGACTAACGTGAGGCTAGCTATGCCGATACCAGCACCCCCGTACCTATCTACCTGTGCGCGGCGTTGTATATTGTCATGGCCATGGTGGCGGCTGCATTCCCATTCGAGCCGATGGGCAACCGCAGCTCGTAGAGGTTTGCGTGACGACCGAGATGAGGACGGACGGTGTTTTATGTGTTGTTGATGATGATGATGATGATGAGCGGACACAGTTATTGGTCAGATGTGTCGTTCCATCTCAGAGTGACCATGAAATATTGATGATGTTTGAATGGCGCTCCACTATTACTCGCGATTGCATTCCAGCCTCGCATTTCGTTCGGTTTAGCCATGATCGCGATGTATTCTGTAGTACTTACTACATATGCCGTGGTGCCACATGGGAAGGCGCAGCGGCGGGATGCTAGCGCCATGGCCGCCAACTTGGACCCCCGCTTCGTCTCGATTGTGGGAGGAGAAGAGCTCGGTGATTATCAATTACATCGCTCGCTACTCATTCGCTCGCTGTCCTCAATGCTCTCCGCCAACCTACCGCCCGCGACATAGTCATCTGCCTAATCCGCAATCAATATCGCATCATTCGACCTGAGCGCGCAACGTTGAAGCAACGCAGAGCCCACGATTCTTGGTCGCCATTACGACACTCGGCTAGCGGCATTCCTCGCCTCTACGTTTGCGTAACCCAGCCACTGCGAGACACTCATTGCGCATTGCATTCATCCGTCCGTTCATTCATTCATTCACCCGGCGCATCTTTCTGCCTCTAATCCTTCCTCAGCACAAGCAAATGTGCATCAAGCTCCACCCAGCAGCCGACCTCAGCTCTTACGATACTGTACGGCATCTGCGTAGACACGTCTCTGGGCGCCGCTGAAACAGGCTGAAGCTCTGTAGCTTCCCGTGGGACTGCCAGCGGATACGGTGGGCACGTCTCAGACAGATCTGCCCGCAAACAGCGAGCGTGCGATACACACCTGACGGCTGGTCCAGCGGCAGCCGGGGCATCACGTTTGCGTCAGGCCGACAGATCACGAGCGACCGACGCACAGGACAGGACAGGACAGGACAGCACAGGACAGGACAGCACAGGACAGGACAGCACAGGACAGGACAGCACAGGACAGGACAGCACAGGACAGGATCCCAGCAGTGAAGCGTATCTCCGTCCGTGAGGACTGCCTGTAAAGTTACCTCCAGCTTGCTGTCCGTGGCCGGTCCCGCAGTCTCCCGCGTGCCTGTCCCCCGCCGACGTCCGTCTGGCTCTCCGCGCATTCCACCGCACCGCCAGAGACTCCGGTAGCTCTGGCAACAGAGATACAGCGAGGAAATTGGCTTCCTCCGCCGGCGCTCGTCCTCCTCCCTGCGTTCCACAGAAGCGGAAAGGACCCTCCAGCCCCAGCAGCCCCAGATCCAGCTCCAGCTCCTCCACCTCACACCCCGGCTCGACCTCCATGCCGTCACTCGGTTTCCTCAAAAAGAAGCGCACCAAGGACTCATCGCAGGGGTCTGACAACAACAACAACACCAACTCACCCACGTCGCCCACTCTAGACAAAGGCGGCTCGCCGATCACGCCAACCCTCTCCAAGAGCAGCAACATCTTCGCCGACCCGCATTCCGCCGACACGCCGCAGCAGAACTCCGTCGCCGTCCCTCCCAGCCAGACGACATCGCAGGCGCACCAAGGTATGGGCGCGCAAGTACAGCCCTCGATCCAGAACCTCATGAACCACCAGCAACCGCAGCAGCACCAGCAGCACCAGCAGCAGCAGGGGTACAATACGGTCTCGCAGCACGACTCCGGATTCGCACCACCGTCTGCACCGAGCAATGGCGACCACAATATCCCCACCATCAACGCGCCGGCTGCGAAGCCCGTCACGAACCCACTGCGCGAGACGAAGGGCAAATACACACTGCAGGACTTTCAAATCCAGCGGACGCTTGGGACGGGATCTTTCGGACGTGTGCACCTAGTACAGAGCAAGCACAACCAGCGCTTCTACGCTGTCAAAGTGCTCAAGAAGGCGCAGGTCTACAAGATGAAGCAGGTGGAGCACACAAACGACGAGCGAAAGATGCTGCAGCGATGCAGACATCCTTTCTTGATTACACTCTGGGGTACATGGCAAGACTCGAAGAACCTGTATATGGTCATGGACTTTATTGAAGGTGGTGAGCTGTTCAGTCTCTTGCGAAAGTCGCAGCGCTTCCCGAACCCAGTCGCCAAGTTCTACGCCGCCGAAGTCACGCTTGCGCTGGACTATCTGCATAGCATGAATATCATTTACCGCGATCTCAAGCCGGAGAACTTGCTTCTGGACCGACACGGACACATCAAAATCACCGACTTTGGATTCGCAAAAGAGGTTCCCGACATAACATGGACGCTCTGCGGCACGCCAGATTATCTCGCACCGGAAGTTGTGAGCAGCAAAGGATACAACAAGAGCGTAGATTGGTAAGTCAATGACTGGTGAGCTGCGGAACTGATCAGGAACTGACTGGAAATTGTAGGTGGAGCTTGGGGATCCTGATCTTTGAAATGTTGGCTGGATTCACACCCTTCTGGGATTCTGGCTCACCACTCAAGATCTACGAAAACATCCTCAAGGGCCGGGTGAAGTACCCACCATACATACATCCCGATGCACAAGACCTGCTTTCGAAGCTGATTACGGCGGACTTGACCAAGCGGCTGGGTAACTTACACGGCGGTTCCAAGGACGTCATGCAACACCCCTGGTTCGCAGAAGTGACGTGGGAACGACTCAGCAAAAAGGACATTGATGCTCCCTACGTGCCACCTGTTCGAGGAGGCGCAGGTGATGCGAGTCTATTCGATAAGTACCCTGAGGAGACTGAAGCATATGGCGCGACCGGTGATGATCCGTGAGCATTCCGCTTTCTATCACGTGAAAGACGAGCTAACAACACCACAGACACCGAGCATTGTTCCCCGACTTCTAGATCCTGCGCACCATATACACGCTCCTCGAAGCACGATTCGCCATCATCCGCATCTCGAATCACACTTACAGAACCGGACGATTAGCCAAAGTTAGAGGCAAATCCCGGGCGATGACATCTTAGATAGGGATATACGTCAGTGCTGTCGGCAACAGCTTCTTGTAGGCATTACTAGCAACTGTAGTGTTGACGGCCATCAGAAGCCGGCACCGCAAGGTCCTGGAGAAGGAACATCGTTGTTTTTCGGGCACTGCTGCGAAGTGTGGTGGGTACTTGATTCTGAACTTTTGGTTACTGATGGTGGGGCATGTAGTGCATGATCCTAGGTATGCTGGGCCTGTGGGTGCTAAGGTACTGGCCTGCATGGCATTGGCTAGCAACCATGAAGTGAAATGTCTCCAAACTTTCATGACTTGTCATTTCCGGCTTGTCACTCATGCTTATGAATGCCAGATGAAATCTTAGGCCGTCTTCATCATGCTCCTTCTTCCAGGATGCTTCTCATCGCAATCGTCATCAAATATGCTACACGGCATCTTTGGGGAACGAGGCGACGCTTCCCATCCATGCCATCCTCCCTCCAACTCTACGCGTACATTGGCCTGAATTTCCGGTCGCTTGACGGTAGTCGCAGCCTCATGCACCGCGCATCCGTCGTCTGTCGAGAGTTCCGCGATGGCCGCCTCCTGACGTCGTTGTTGCTTACATCGCTTCCTGTACCTCCGCACGAAGACGGCTAGACCGATCACGAGAAGCATGAAAGCGACGCCTGCGCACGCGCCAGCGATTAGGTACAGTTGAGGAGGTGATCCTTGCTTGGCGGCTGTAGGCGGCACAGAGACGGACGAGGGATATTGGGTTGTCGAAGTTGTGCTGGGAATTGTCGCTGGGGATGAGATCGTGGAGCCGTGGACCGAATGATTGGGAGATTTCGCAGGTATGTGTGTAGCGGATCCGATGGCCGTGACAGGAACTACCACTGGGCCTGTGTTGGTGTCTCCAGAGCCAGTAGGGGTGCGTGTTAATATGGTTGTGACGATACCGCTGTCAAGGCCCATGGAGGGTGCTAAAGTGGTCAAGACTAAATCTTCCGCTTGAACGACCCAGTTTGCGACAATGGATGCCTCATGCTCTGATGTGGCCGCCTGCCGTCGTCGGTGCAGTGGGGACTGATCCATATCGATTTTTTCATAGAAGGTGGGAGTACTCGTGTCTCGTGCAGTTGATCAATTGACAAACTGTCGCGAAGAAGGACATATTTTTCTCATACCTGCTTGAGGAGGGAGAGGAGCTTGTGTCTCGACGCATCGTCCACCCAATTCTCATGATGCAACTGCCCGTACAGTGTCACGGCTGAAGTCTGTGGACTGCCAATGGCGGGAGGGCAGAGCACAGTGTCACAACTGAAGGCGAAACAACACTGACACAGCTGTACCACGTCTCGATGCTGAAGACGCAATATGGACTCCTTGTGCTTCGGCAGTAACACTTTCAGAAGTCCTGCACGCCAGTCTCTCCAATCGGCGTTCCCTCACCAAGGAAGTGAGCCTCCTCTCCTTGGAAGTACTGCTCAAGCCGGCTTCGGTCTTCTTCTTCCCGATCGTCAAAGTTCTCGTTGCCATCTACCGCGGCATAGTCAAAGTCGCTGTCATCGCCGCGCATGAATCTCTGGGCCATCACGTCGATCCATCTCGCCCAAGCGTCGTCTTTACTCATATCACGGTCCTCTGCGTCCTGGTCCACAGAATATATAGAGCCCCGTCCATCGCGTCTATAGACGATAGGGCTGTTTGGATCTGGATGCTTGAGGGCATCGATCTTGGCTTCAGATCTGACGAGATCTGCTTCGAGAACACCAGTGTAACCTCGTTGGCGACCTTCTTTCTCTCGCTCGTCTGCGGACTGGTACCGCCTCACCAGTCTGTCGTACAGTAAAGGGTCTAATGTTAAGGTCGGTAATGCGATTGTCAGAGGGGATGTCGAGATGACAAACCTGCGAGTTCGAGCTCGGCACTGAGGAAGTACTCGGGGTGGAGGTCGAGATAGCGTTTCCGCCGATTCTTGATTCTGATGCGGTTTGGTGGCCCTTGGTACGCTGGAGACATATCTTCTTTCTGCTCCGTGAGGCACAGTGTGGAAAGTGCCTCGCTTGCCACCGCGCTGTCGCTGCTTGGAAAGTGCGGCATCGTGATACTAGACGTCTTGAATTGAAGTGGACACCGACGGAGTACGAAAGACGCTCAACAGTCTCTCTTGGCGTGACGGCAGCGCTGAGGCAATGCTGCTACTGTATTGACGTGAATCGACTGATATGGGAGACATGTCGAAGAAAGCATAGACAGTTCGGCTTAGTCATTCTGCTGAACATTGGCTTGCGAAGAGCCGGCGCTAAGTAAAGAACCTCACCTTTCGAACATCGACAACATCAGCGAAGTATGACAGAGGCTGCAGTACTGGGCCCTCGTCCCGTAGTACTGCTTTGCTAAGGTGTCCTGCTACTGGCTCGGAATCAATTTCAAGGGACGGCCGCTAATGGAAGGCGATACTAGCTGGCATCACCCTTCGTTCACGAATCGCTCATACAATCGTCATGGTGTATGGCCGACTCTCCGAACTTTGATACGAGCGCCTCGACAATCATTGGCAATGAGGATAATGTGGTCGTCGGACGCTAATGGAAGCGCACAGTTCTGGCATCATGCTTCGTTCACGCTCACACAACTCGAGCTCAAAGCTGACAGCGTCGCACGAAGGGGTTCGAATGTACATTGGCAATTGAATGTAAAATCCGACGCTGCCGTACCGGTCGGAAGGGAATGAGAAGAAGCTCTAGCATACTGGATCCGACGATTGACCACAGTTCGCATGTTCTATCATAAACGCAGCTCGCTTGGCCCTTGAAATTTCAGCTCCACAGCGTTTGTCAACGTGTACCTTAAGCAGACTGTCTTGAGCACGGCGTTCCATTCGCACGTGGAGCACTGGAGCTAAAGAGAGTCTGCATTCTCTGGCATCATTCATCGTCCATGCAGACTACGAGCGCCAAAAAAACTCTTTCAGTCAGGGGTACGTCTTGTATAAAGCTGGCGACAGAGCGACCCAATCGGGAAGAAACGCCAGACGTAGGTCTTATTCTTGACTACTCGTCTGGGATAAGACCAGCAGTCCATGTTGTGTACTGCGAAGATAGCATCATAAGAGAGAAGAATTATGGATGTCAGGCTCCGGGCTTTGTACGACTGCATAGGCTCTGTACGTTCGCATACAGCTGTTGTTCTAGACCGGTCTTCGCCAAGTCAAACCACCACGACGATGTGGGTCATGTCTGGGTCTAGACTGTCGGTCTGTTGATTACCTAACGACCTCTAGCACTTACATTGAGGCATTGCGCTCAGCTTGGCCAAGCTCTTGCGATATGACAGAGACTGAGCACGGCGGGATCAGGAGCTGACAAGCAGTCATCAGGCCCCCAAGTTCTAATGAGCTCTGCTGAACGTCTATCGCTGGCCTTGGCTGCTGACAATTTGACTCGAAAGCCCACGCGCTGGACTTTGCATGGGCCAAAAGGCATTTTGACATCATTGAGACCTCGTTCAGAGTTTAAGGCAAAGAACCAATCGCCGAGAATTCGCAATCCAGATATCGGCGTTCTCGGATGGCGCGAAGTCGTTCCAGTGCATCAGCCAGTGCGCGGGCCTTCGATTTGATCGAATGAATCGATGCGGATCTCCGAAACTTTAAAGCATTTTCCCCCGCCAGATTATCGAGATAGATCACCCTCTCTCATTGGCAGCTGAGCTCGCTGCGCTAATACATGGATGCCTTTTCTGGCATCATTCTTCGTCACGGTCTCTATGCCCGGCCCCGAAGGAGACCGATCACATGATGCTGTTGAAGCCGACGGTCTGGGCATTGCCGCAACGGACATTCCGTGAAGGTCGTCTTCGAGCACATTAAGGCTATGGTTTCATCAGCCACAGAGATGTGCGAAAAAGACTCCACGAGTGCTCGCTTGTACCGTATGCCGGTTACGTAGAGTCGAGTGTGACCGCAACTTCCTCTGCTCAAATTGCGTGCAAGCTCATATCCGACACACAAGTGCATACTAGCTTCATATAACCTGCGTCAGCGACGTCGCACATTTGCAGAGCGCGACCTCCTAGAACACCGCCATCACTATGAAGATCTACTTTGCCGGAATAATGTCGCTTTCGAGCCAATGCATCCAGGTACTCCGCGAAACGGCAGTACTGACGGAGAGGATGACAATGTTGAAGATCGGGAGGGCGCGAGTTCAGAGGGTGCCGGAGCATCGCGCGGCTCAGCGGGCAAACAGGCGAACAACTTGTTCTTAATATCTATGAAAGACGGCCCCTCAAGCTTGGGATGCGACGGATCCGGCTATCCCAGGGAATAAGGGGGCACTGAGAGCGACAGATGGTGCTGGCTATACAGCATGATCTCGATGCGGGCGAGGCCAAAGGTACCGTCGAGTCCAAAGGGCAATCCGTGGTTGGACGTTCAGCCAGTATCAACGACGTGAACCCTGGCGGAGCTTTGCGGCTTCGAGCCCATCGACCACGATGATGTGTTCGACCAGATTTTTACTGGCTTTGACATCAATCAAAAGGACCGGTCGACGAATCTGGACCATAGATTACTGCATTCGAGGAGGACGCGATCCTCGAGAGCGAGAAGGGAACTACCAGCTTTTCCGCCAGGCAAACTATCACACTTGCGAGGTCTATACACGCAGGCGACTTCGAGTCTGGCATCTTTCGAAGGATCACGGCTTCACGTCAAACAACAAATTGGCACGACTGTTACTAGTCAAGATTATTGAAACAAAAAGTTCTTAGCCATTGACTCTTGAGACAAAAGAAGAGCACATCGCACGCCCTTGCGACTGCACATCATGCTGCTGCGGAGACCAACGGTTAAATATGGCTTTTACGCTTTGCCCGCATACAACGGTCGGCTCGTGCTTGGCCGCATACTGTACCAAAGCTCGAGGTTCGCTTGCGTCATATATCGCTGCAGAGTCTGCCGCTCGTGTGGTCTGGATTTTCCTACTGCGGTATAGACCCATGTGAGATCGAGGTGCAGACCGACTTTCTGATGAGCTTGCAGTCTCGCCCAACAACACGATGTGACGACATTGGAGGCAACGTACCTACTTTCGCCAAACATCATACGTATAATGACGCCTATTGGCGACCTACCCGCAGCCCGGTCTCACTCGCTTCCGACATAGCATATCTTCTCGCTCAACGCTGGATCGGTTGGGTCTGACAGGTTACTCTTCGACGGCCATGCGACAACGCATGGAACACACACGGTAGGCAGATCTTCTCAGGATATCATGCCTTTCCTGTACGCGCGGCAAGCGTGCTCCCATTCCAAGTCGCATATCACAGTACGACAGCATTTAATCTTGATCCAGTCTCGAGACATTTGCATCGCAGCCGGTCAATGGCGCCTCACGCGACTTCAGGGACGGGTCTTCCAACGATCGGTCTGAAATCTCAGAACCACAACGACAGGGTCAGCAATGATAGTCGAGAATTGCACACTTCAGCCCTTGAGCCAAAGACTTGCATCAGTGCCTCGACGCGCTTACGGCACATGCTCGCCAACACTGATCAGCTCATCGTATGCCCCGGTGTCTACGACGGTCTCAGTGCCCGAATTGCACTAGATGTAGGCTTTGACGCTCTATATATGGTGCGGTAACGATTACTCAATCCTGAATCTGCCTGATGATCTGACATTATTTCTTAGACGGGTGCGGGCACCACAGCATCACGACTCGGTCAAGCAGATCTAGGCATTGCCCAATTAGCGGATATGCGAGCTCACGCAGAGATGATCGCCAATCTGAATACAGGCATACCCCTCATTGCGGATATGGACACTGGCTTCGGCGGCCCTCTACTAATCGACAGAGCCGTCAAAGAGTACGCCCGCGCCGGAGTCGCTGCCTTTCACATTGAGGACCAAGTCCTCCAAAAGCGATGTGGTCATCTAGCCGGAAAGGAAGTCATCGAGCTTGAAGAATACCTCGTACGGATCAGGGCTGTGAAGAAAGCCAAAGAAAGCATTGGTAGTGACATCGTTGTCATCGGCCGCACCGACGCGCTCCAAAAACATGGCTACGGCGAAGCCATCAAGCGACTGCGAGCTGCGCGAGAAGCCGGTGCGGACGTTGGTCAGCTTGAAGGCGTAACCAGTAAAGACATGGCTAGGCAAGCTGTGAAAGATCTTGCGCCTATGCCGCTCCTGCTGAACATGGTGGAACACGGCGCTACGCCCGTCATCACCACGAAGGAGGCGAAGGATATGGGGTATCGCATCATGATCTTCTCGTTCGCGTGCTTGGGTCCGGCTTTTGTGGCGATTAGGGAGACGCTACAGAGGCTGAAGACTGAAGGAGTGACTGGGCTGCCCGAAGACGTCAAGCCGAAGACAATCTTTGACGTCTGTGGGTTGCAAGAGGCTCAAGAGGTAGATAGAGAGGCTGGAGGAAGTATGGAGGAGGCTTGAGAGCGGGCGGAATGCAGCCACGCCTAATACGAAGCAACGGCATGTCAAGTCGTTGTCAATTGCCTGAGTATAGCGACATCTGCTTGGCTAGTGAAGGTCACCGAACATTTCCATTTCAGCAGGTGCCACACTGCAAGTGCTCGAAATATATTGCGCTGTGCCGCAAGCCTACATGTCGACCATAACGCAATTTTTAGCGCCGGCGCGTGATGATACTTCTTACGTGCGTTCTGACACACCGCATGGACACGGCGCAATACAATTGCTTCGCCTCGTACCCCATCTTGCGAACCTGCTATTCTGCGACCCCGAGACCTCACCTACAAGCCCTGGCGACAAAGTGTTCGACTCCCCAACGAACGAGGCTTCTCACGATGTCTCTGCCATACGAAAGTCTGGCCCAGTTCGCCGAGACCTTCGGTTAAGATGTGCTTCACTATCTGGCTCGGATCTTGAGGTCGGAAAACATGAGTATACCCATGAGGAATCAGGCGAAGATATGCTTCAAGGTCTATCTGTCATGCATGATGCCATTTTCCTTCCTTCTACTCCCAGCTGTGCGAACTCCTACTGTAAACCATGAGGTTATTGCCGGTCGACCCTCACCTTGACCTTCGAAACGCATATCACGTACAATTGCTTACATGGTTGTCTCGGCCGCCGTTGCAACGCTTCGTCAGTTCTGGACTCAAGGCATGATTTCGAGATTTCCTGCATCTCAAATCAGAGGGAGAATCTGGCCGCAAAGCTACTGCAAGCACCTGATACTACCATCATTGGTTTACGCGTGGGCGCAAACATTGGTCGTGCTGGTCCCAGTTGTCACTGTACCGCTACATATGCCGGAGGCACTTTTGATGCTGTCACTATAGCCATCATCACTCTCATTGGCACAACTTTTGTTACGCTACTGTACGTACTGGTTCCGGCCGCTATCATGCTTGCTGGTATCGAGGTTGCTTTTCTTCAAGCTGATGGACTCACCATTGTACCTATTGACAGCACCATTGGCAATTATCGACTCCAGCACCATAATGCTCCCAAGGATGGTCTCCAGATCCATTGATTCTTTCTTCAATGCAGGACATTCCCTTGATCGAGAAGTCATTGCTTTACTAGCGGCATCGTTTGCATACCAGGGATGAGGCTTTGGCTGTGTTACAGCACATGACCAGGTCGTGTAGTAGCCAATGCTCATGCTGGGCCACAACACCTTCCTGCGGACGTGAAGCTGCGGTTACTTTACACCACAGCAATTTCGCGCAGAGACGGCGGTCATCGAAGTAGCAGCTTTAGACACGCTACGCTGGAGGCCAATGCAAGCATCGGCGTTGCTTGTATGGTCGAGCAGGGAGCGAACCTGCCACTCACGCTTGTCGATGCAACAGATCTATACCAGCGCGCGCTGTGTTCATATATGGTTGGGTTCATCGTGGCACACTGCGACAGCCTTCCTGTCGTTCCCGGCGTCGCGTCCCGACGACAATCGGACAGCCGCAGATCTGGACGGTCTTCACCAGGACACCCCTCGAGCCGTGTTCCGAATGGCGGCGAGATCATCATGAGTAGCCTCTGGTGAAGCAGACTCTGGGTGGTGCAGGAAGGAGTCTTGCCGAAGAGTGCCATTGCGCGTGTGGGCGAGCTCAGCATCCCCTTCAGAACCCTTGGTGGAGGACTTGTCTCGTTGTTCACGAAGCTGTAATATTTAGGCTATGACTCACTGTCCAACACATCCAGGAGCATCTATTGACACATGTACAAGCTCATATCAATGTCCTGAAAGAGGACACTTCACTTATCATTTGGTCGGCTGGACCGAGCATGAAGCTCCGCGTAGGTAGCTGTGCCGTCAGTAAAGACGGAAGGCTTACACCAAGCAGATGCACGAAATCTTGAAGCAATACGACAAGCGGCAACAGCCATGAGTGGTAGTATTGATGATCTGGAAGCCGTGTTCAATTGCGTCACATTGGTCTCATGGCGAGACGCTCAGGCATATCGCATGCCAGGCGGCCGATGCGGACGCTTGGCATGTCTGTATATCCATCTCGAGCGAGTTCGGCCACGGCGTATCAATGGAGCGATCAATAGCATGCGACTTCATACAACATCGTCCGACTTCCAGATTCTCCGAGATTACAGAATAAAGCAATGCGCATGTCTTGAGCTCGAGGACAGTGTGTTCGACGTGCGAAATGCGCAAGCTGCAGCCGCAGTATGACGGACCTTTTCCAGCCCATGCTGTCAGTAAATCGCGCACCTCCCGACCTCTCCTTGACATTTCCCCGGCCCCTAGTTGCTGAGTCAAGTCCTTAACAAATCTTACCAATTTAAAAACCCCGAACTTGAGCACTAGAGTTGCAACGACATAGCCTTGCAGTACGCTCGAGTACTCGCGCATATCGAGGCTAAAGCCTCTGCGCTCGTACGACGCTCCCGGCAGAAAAACATAGGCTTGGTTGGGGGTCTCGAGGTGCGATTTGGAGTGTTGGGGCCCATTAATCCATCAGGATCGCTAAGGGGGGCCTTCGGCCAACTGGGGGTCCGGGGAAGTTTTCTCTACCCCATCCTAGGCCAAAAACAAACAGCAGAACATAATGCGGTGTCAAAGCTACCAAATTACAGCTCTTCAACTGGTCAAGCCCTTATCGCTCCAATGGCAGCTTAGTCTCCGTCCCTGGTAGCCATGCTTTTTCCATTCGATAGCACGTGGTACCTAGCGTCGTAGGCCCTATATTTAAGCTTTGCCTCGAGCTCTAACTTTGTCGTTCAGAGACCACTTGCTCTGCCGCTGCTTTCATTATTTGCATGATCCAGAAACAGGGGACTGCTCCAATGCTGGTGAACAACTTGATCTTCGACGTGAGGGCTCACACGTTCTTTTCCGGTGTCCAATAACACTTGCTGGTACGAGAGGGCTTTGGTGTTGAGGACTGAGGAACACCTTGGCATGGCGAATACAAGCATTCAGTTCCGGGAAACGGAAATCCAACCTACACGTCCACGCACGGGCAATCTTGCGACGACTACGGGCGTTGACAACGATGACGGCATTGTATGTAATTCTACTGCCATAAGCGATTTTGCTAACAGGCATGTCAGGTTTTCAGTCGTAGAGTTTCCAACACTCAACACATTCATGGCAGACGTTCCATCGACGCGAGCCACCTAGACAACGACAACGAAGCTGGTCTCCGTCACCCTGGCGACTTCAAGAAGAAGCAGACCTTTCAAGGCACGCAATTGCTCTTCCTGGCCTACCAGAGCATCGGGGTCATCTACGGCGACATTGGCACATCACCACTATACGTCTTCTCCTCAACCTTCACCGCACCACCATCTCGTCATGATGTGATCGGCGTGCTATCTTTAATCATCTGGTCCCTGATCATGATGGTCACGATCAAATACGTCTTCATCATCCTGAACGCCGACAACGAAGGCGAAGGCGGCACTTTCTCCTGCTATTCTCTACTGTCGCGATATGCGAACATCACTCGAAGAGATGTTCGTGAAGAGCCGATGATCAAGATGGAGAGATATAAGACGGATGAGCTGCGCCCTGCGAACAGGAACATCCGCAAGGCTGTGGAACACAGCAAGATGTTCAAAGCACTGCTCAAGGTTATGGGAGTCTTTGCCGTCAGCATGGTCATGTCTGATGGTGTCCTTACACCAGCTCAGTCTGTACTGGGGGCTGTACAAGGCCTCAATGTGATCGTGCCGTCGATCAGCAATGGGACTGTGGTTGGTACAACGTGCGGTATCCTTGTCCTGTTGTTCATCATTCAACCATTTGGGACTGGCAAGCTTGGCACTGTCTTCGCTCCGATCGTCATCATCTGGCTTGGTCTCTTGGCGGCATTTGGCATCTATAATCTGGTCAAGTATGACGCTGGAGTGTTCGTCGCCTTCAATCCAGGCGAAGCTTTCCGATATCTCGTGCGACATGGCGAAGAAGGCTGGCACTCCCTTGGGGGCGTCCTCCTGGCTTTCACCGGAGTCGAGGCCCTTTTCGCGGATCTTGGTGCTTTCAGCATGCGTGCTATTCAGATCAGCTGGCTGTGCTGGTGTCTCCCGTGCCTGCTGCTGGCCTATATTGGACAAGCAGCGTACTTGGCAGTCAAGCCTGAGGCATACGCGTATCCGGTCTTCAGCACGGTACCTCCCGGCTGCCTCATCCTGAGCATGGTCTTTGCTATCTTAGCCGCGGTTGTGGCCTCGCAAGCTATCATCACGGCTACATTCCAGCTGATCGCTCAGATAGTCAAACTGTCTTACTTCCCGCAGATCCAGGTGAAGCACACATCAAAGACAGTGCACAGTCAACTGTACGTTCCTGTGGCGAACTATCTCCTTTGCATCGGAACCGTCATCATCACGGCTGTCTTTCGAGATACCACCAAGCTTGGACAGGCATATGGTGTCTGCGTCATGTTCGTCACTTTCTTCGACACGCAGATGACATCTCTTGCTGCCCTTCTCGTATGGCGGCTGTCACCCTGTCTGGTGTTCCTACCGTGGCTGGTGTTCTTCGCGATGGACAGCACGTTTCTCTCCTCCGCCTTGGTCAAAGTCCCGGAAGGCGCCTGGTTCACCATCACGCTCTCAGCTGTGTTGGCTGCAATCTTCATCCTCTGGCGGTTTGGCAAGGAGCAACAGTGGCGAGCTGAACGACAAGACCGCCAACCACTTTCGCACTACGTCAAATTGGACGACCAGGCTAAGCTTCGTCTTGCCGCCGATAGCGATGGCCAAGGTGGCGAGACCCTCTCGGTCACCAAAGGACTAGGTATATTCTTCGACAAGGGAGGCGAGAAGTGTCCGATGATCTTCAGCCAATTCATCAACAAACTCGTCAGCAAGCCTGATGTCACAGTCTTCTTCCATCTACGACCATTAGAGTCCCCGACAGTCCCTGAAGACGAGCGATACATCGTACAGAAGCTGGACAAACTCCCGCACTGCTTTCGTGTCGTTGCACGTTATGGTTATATGGATGAGGTCGTGACTCCAGATTTGGCCTCTCTGATACATGGCCGGGTCAGAGATTGTATGTATCGATCCTGGCCGAGACGATTTCTCGTACAATACTGACATGGGCTCAACAGACATCATCCGCGAACACGCCAACCGAGATGACAGTATAGAGCGGACGACACCAGAGACTGCACCACAGGATCACGACGAGAATTCCTCATCTCGCAAACAGCCCGACGTTGAAGTCGCAGATACCGGCGAGTCTATACCTCTCGACCTCTCCCGGCTTCAGCAGGCCTACGACCATCGTGTCTTGTACATCATTGGCAAAGAGGAGATGCACATCGCGCCCGGTACAGGAATTTGGCGGAGGGTTCTCCTCAAGATGTTCCTCTTCTTACGTGAGAACACGAGGAATAAAATGGCGAATGTGAAAGTGCCCACGAGTCGGCTGGTGGAGATTGGGTTCGTTATGAATGTTTGAGCGGCGAACTGAAAAGCTCGCGAGGCATTATGATCAGGAGATTTCCTCTTGCTGGATCTGCCCATGCGGCCGACGAATCTAAATAGCATTTCGGCCAATTGAGAATATACGTACACGTATATCGCTGCCAATCGAAACGAAAAGCAGATCGAATGGCGATTCCATGAAGTTGATCGGCCAGGACCTTTACATTACACATTCCTCGGGTGCTGATATACCGTCATACAAATGTCTGTCGATTACTGTCCTTAATGTTGTTACTGATGTGGTCCAATGACTTGTCTGTTGCAAGTAATGCAAAAAGCACTGACCAAGCAGCAACGACGCCCATGTACTGTATGCCATTCGGCCTTTCCCAATAACGCGATGTTTCTCTGTCGATCTGTTTCGTGGCTTCTCTCTCCACGATCGCAAGTGATGCCGGAGGGCCTGAGCTTCATCCAAGCAGCTACGCTGAGCTGTGCCGGGCTGACAACCTGGAATGCGCTGTTCGGACTGGTGGGCAGGCCATATTCTGCTGGACAGTGACTCCTGACTCAGGGCACAGGTGGTGTGAGCCTCTTCCGCTTCATCTCGCAAAGGCTGTGGGGGGTAAAGTGATTTCCACAACCAGCTCCGATCAGAAAGCTGAGTTGCTGACCAGATTGGCTGCTGATCATCTCCTCAACTACCGGACGAGGAGTAAATGTGGTGAGATTGCCAAAAGTATGCTAGGAGGCGAAGGTGTTGATATGGTGGTCGAGGTGGGTGGTCCCGCCAAATTAGCCCGGAGTGTGGGGAGTGTTAGACTGGCCGGCGTAATCAGTATCGTCGGACTCTTGGACGCCATGTCGAGTCTCAGTCGGTATCAACGATATTGGATTGTTCGACTATATTGTTTACCGCATGCGGTATTTGGGTTCGGAGCCGTGTCCAGATGGAAGATATGTGTAAGGCCATTGCGGCTAATCCGGATCGCCTGCAGTCCATCATTGATGAGAAGATATTCTCCTTGGAACAAGCAAAGGAGGCATATGCATATCTCGCCTCCGCAGAACACATCGGGAAGACATGTTCACGGATTGCGTAAGCTGCGAGGCGGCTTTGGTCGAGTGGAGCAACATCATGAAAAGGTGCCAACGGTCTCGCGGAGCGGCCATCTCATGACTTCGTCAAGGCCAATGCCATGTGTCTGCCGCCTGATGGCTAGGAGCAAACGGTTCGGCCAGTCTCCCACATACCACTTCTGTGGTGCATGCACCGCCGCCACAGTCCAGTGGGCCACCAGGCATAGCGCGACTGCATTGCGTCGTTCGAGTAAAGACAAGAACTCTGCTGCATGTTTTGACTGCCCGACTTGAATCGGCCATGACAATAGATGAGCCCATGATGTCGGTCGTGGGTTGGTCATGGTGTAAAAGTGGCGCAACTTGCCAAGGGCATCGTGAATTGCTGCACTCGCGCTGGCCGTCAAACCAAATTCCACATGTCGTGTCAAGACAAGGCGCTCAAGCGATCCCAGTGACGTGGCGACCACAGACGAAATCTGGTGCTGTTGGTTCTGACGAGTGTGCGCAAGCAGACCGCCTACAACGCTCAGCTGGAGGTGTCGCTTGATAGACGTGAGCACGCCGATGGAGCTCTGCAAGACTTTGAGCAAGTTAATAAAGGCATCAATCGAATCCTGGCCAGCAGAAGGTTGGACGGTGTCGAAGCGGAGCGTTAAGAAACTGATCAAAGTACAAAAGCACATCATGGCGTCAGCCTGCTGGGCTGTGACTGTCGTTACTGCCTGTCGAAAGTGTTCCAATGCTTTGCCGTAGTGAGATCGTGAGGACTGCAGGTCCTGCATACTGGTTGGTCCCAAGGTGGTGGATCTGTGTGCTGCGGCAAAGGACAGCAGGGCATGCATGAGGAAGGCATTGCCCTGGGCGAGCAGGGGCACATCGTGTTGCCAGATGTGGTGATACTGCACGCTGTTGACGGCATCCAGGGTCTGGCTGCTGTGCAGTGTAAAGTAGTGCATGAAGCCCAGATCGTGCACAGAGAAGCCGCCTACCAGCTGGGCGACGGATGAGGTGTACGACGACTCCATGTCCGTCGCGGCAGAGCTACTTTGTGGTCGCAAGTGGACGTCTTTTTGCGCGTCCCACACCTGGACACTGTACATGGCGGGTTTCCATGTTTTGAAGGAGCAGTCCATGCCACTTTTGCCACAGTTTCCACAGCACGGAGCCACCTCATCGCACCGGATGCGGCGGTTCTTGCACTGCTGACATCCCAGGCGCGACTTGGTGTGGCTCCGCTTGGACGACATGTGGGCGGCGGTCGGCCGGGGATGCTGCTGCTCTGGCTGTGTGATATGATATCAGATGAGATCGTCGACGGAGCACTCACTCCGACATGCTGCTGATTGATTGATGTGCTCGGCAGAGGAGGCGACGAGGCCACCGGTCTTGGCCGTGCATGTCGTGTCATTGCAGGAAGGGAGCAAGGATTAGAGGTGGGGCGTCTCAAAGAAGGTGTGACCTCACCTTATTACCTTAGCTGGGAATGTCACATACAATACACGGCCTATATCTGGTCTATTGTGACCAATTCATGACCATTTCCTAAGCGGTCGCTATCAGTAGCACGTGCTTTTTCATTGAGACATGATATATACAGGCCAAAGGGTCTCGCCAAGCATTGCTGTGTGCACACCTGCACCATCCGCACACGATGATTGTTGACATGTTGATGTCGCTTGTCGTCGGCAATACCGCGACCTTGGTGTAGCGATGATCCTGATCGATAACTATTCAGCTCGAGGTAGAACCTACAATGATGTCCGATCGTTTCTCCCTTCTGCTCGCGTCGCGTTGGTTTGCCGTGTCATTCTGGGCTTGGCGGCCTTTTGCCCCAACTTCATCTTGTCGTCATCCTTCCAAACAGCATTTGCATCCTTTCTATGGACACATCAATCCAAATCTTACTTCGACACGAACTGTGGGTCTGGACCATCGCATTGAAATGACTTTATGCAGATAGGGTGTATTTGGGCTTCCATGATGCGGCCACAGTCTCGCCTTGGCGATGTCCTCCCGTGCACAACGCTATTCGAAAGCTGGAAGGTGGGCAGTAGGTTGTATTTCCATCCGCACTGTCACGAGAAAATGATGCTGGTCTATGATATCCGAAGACTCGCGAATTTTCAAAGGGCGGAGTTTGGGACTGCGTAGAGGACAAGTCCAGGGAGGGACAAGCGCTGTAGAGGACCCGTGAGCCCCTTCGTCGTCACTTGTGGGTTAGCACCATCAATGCGGTGGTTCCGAAGGGGAGCAATTTTGCTCGCTACCAATTTGGACCCTTTCTGAGATTCGGAAGCATGTGCTCTCTAGATATGGAAAAGAATAAACTTGACGGGCCTTGGTAAGTGATCTAGCATGGCTATGACTTGGGAGGCATGTCCCAGCCGCCCTGGGCGACTGTCATGTACTCGTCGCCGTGAGCACAGCTGACTGTTCTTTCGCGCAGGGGCGTCAAGTGATGTATGCATAAGATCGAGGCCTACAACGAGCTGCAGGAATGGCTGATGCCCACCATCGATTACCGTGCCTATGTCATCGCATTGGAAGCCCACATTCCCGCAGGTAGACGGGGTGCGTACGGGCAAGTCGTCCAACTTTGACTATCAAGGTTGGCAAGGAAATCAGGTGTCGCTGCAGCAGAGGCGATTTGATTTAGGCCCTGCGTGGTCTTGCCCGGAGGAGCTCCGTCAGCGGATCATGTCTCGTGACATATCAGAACTACCCCTGCTTCCTGATGCTGGAGATGTTCCGTCCTGACAGACACATGATGTCAGCCATATCAGATTATTCTCATGCACTGCAGGCGCAAGCAGTACCGAAATAGGGTCGGAGCATCCTCCGTTGAACGATTGTCGAGCCCGATATCATTCTGAACAGATGCATGTTCACTTCCTTGCATTCTGATCACCGTCGGCATCTTGACTCGTAGCACGTACCAAGTCTGGCTATGGAGCCCGACAGACTCCTGCCTGAATCTATCGAGAAGGCGAAGTATGCCTTGGCTAAGACATGTGCGCGCTGCGCTCATCCTTTCAGGACCAAGTCTTGAGCCAAAGCCACATGCGACTCGAGTCAGGCTGACATGCTTCTTCTGCTTGTAGGAGACAGGCAGTGCCTGCGGCTTGTCAGCACTGTCGTTCGAAACGGACAAAGGCACGTGTGATGTGACATCTGGAGGGACGTCACATTGAGCTAATCCTGAGCTCGTAGTGCAATGGCGAGCACCCATGCGCGGCATGCGCGAAACGTGGCATTGAATGCATCTACGTGACAAAACCCGAAGAAAACGAGACCCGACAACAAGCCCACAAGCGCAAGTTTGCGGAGATCTCGCAAGCGCATCACGACCTACAAAGGATATACGAGATCTTGGCCGATCGCAAGAATGAGCACCGGGCACTGGACGCCTACCGTAGGATTCGTAACGGACAAACACCTGATACCATCCTACGGGAGTTGCGACAAGCAGACGAGCAACGCCCAGTCAATGTAACACGAGAGCAACAGCTGCGGCACAACTTCCTGATGCTGCTTGCACAGTCCACCGCGACCTTGGACGAAGTCAAAGCCGTGGCAGAATGGGCTTTCAGTCCTCAGTCATCCATCACGTTGCCCGCAAAGAACGACTGCAAGTCACTGCTGGACAGCACCATCTCCCTTGGTGACATCGCGGAAATTCTGTGCGAAATCAATCCTCATTTGCGTCGAGATTCGTTCTTCAATGGCATGGGCATTGCGCCTCGAGCACAAGGTAGCCCGAAGGAGACAGACCTTGAGCCAAAGTACTGGGTACCTGCCAGACCTTGGACAGAGTTGATGGACAGTGATTCGGTCTCACAACTAGTGTCAGTTTTCTTCGCGCTGCCAAACACATCGTGGAGATTCGTCGAGCAGCACCCGTTTCTACACGATATGAGGAGCGGAGATCTGAATGCTCAATATTGTTCTCCGCTTCTCCTTCACTCGATCTTGGCGCTTGCTTCGGTAAATCCCACCCGAAGTGCTTGCTTATCGCCAGATCGACACTGATCATAGGCAGCAATACTCTGAAATTGATGTGGCGCTGACCCAGCCTGGAAATCTTGCTACTCGCGGAGAACGCTTTCATCGGGAAGCAATACGTCTCTGGCATCTGGAAGAAGGTAAAGGCTCAATTACGAACATGCAGGCCTTGAACATCATACACCTGGAGTAAGTATCGCGCTTCGCTGCTGTCCGCAATGCCTGCTCATGGGGACCATGCAGTGCTACTCTTCGTGGTAAAGAGACTCTCGCTGGAACGCTGCTAGCTTCAGCAGTCGGTCTGTGGCATTCTTTCCTGGACACAAGCAATAGGCATGGCGTTATGAGTGCCGAAGAGACCCGCATCAAACGTATCCTTGCAGCAACGACGATCTGCATGGAGCTGTGAGGACCCTTCCAAGCCGCTCGTACACTCTTGCTAACGTTTGAAGTATCTTTCATTTCACGCTGCTCGCCCGATCGACCTCGTTCACATATGCATCGTACGACGCGTTGAACCTCGATGAGATGCTACCTGATACGATCATCTACTGGACTGCCGGCGACTTCAGGAGGGAACCCATACCGTAAGCCGTCTACATCTCTTTATGTGCTGGGCATCAGCTCACTTCATGACTCTCAGGTACCATAATAATCTCCAGCTCACTTACCGGTGCAGGCTTGCGACGTTACTCAAAGATGTCTGCGAAGCTCTTCTATCTCACGAATCACAGCCGGAGCCCGCAGAGTTCACAGAGCAGACAGGAGATCTTGCCATACGCTTGCGGCAGTGGTATTCCAATCTTCCGCGATCTCTTCACTACGACAAAGACATGCCGTGGGGACTGTACGAGCTGCAGTGAGTGCCATCAAGCTTCATGTACGGAAACCCTTTCTGATCCAACTTCAGTGCGGAGTATCTCTGCATAACAATGACCCTACACATCAAGACCTCTGAGATCCTCTTCGCCGATTCGAACCCATCAAGCAACAGAGGAATGGTAGACCACCACAAAGCCAGCCAACTACGAGATCACCTCCGTCATAGTGGCCTACAATACGCTTGTCGAGCGGCCTCTGTAGCCCGCGACTTTCGCAAAATGTACGGACTCAAGATCATCACGCCCTTCATAACGCACGCCATGGGCTTAGCATGCTTCATCCTGACCACGAGCCTACAACAGCTAGCCCAACAATACCCCTCGAACGCAATGGACCCACAACCCGAGCATGGAACATCCATCTCAGAGCTCGAGTCTGCTTTCGAAGAATGCTTCAGATGCATGCTCAGTGCCAGCATGCAACATACATACCCTCGCGCAGTGGTGAGGATGATTCACCGTGCTGCTGCTGCTTTGAAGTACAATATACCAGAGAGTGCGCTGCAGATGCTGCAGATGTTAAACGACAATTCGTGGGGCCAGTTGTATACAGATGATGATGAGGTGGTGCCGGATGGACAGGGACCGTCTGTGGAGAACGGGAAGCCGGAGATGGAGGATTTGTTGAAGAGGTGGGAGGAGATGGGGTTGCAGGATAAGGGTAAGCTGTTGAGTGGGGACGATGAGGTGGTGCAGAGTAATGGGAGTGATGCGTAGGCGTTGGTGGTTGGAGTTGTGGGGGAAAGAGGGTTGACTCGTCAGATATGCTGATGGGCCGTAGAGATAGCTAGGGTAAGGTCTCAGATGTTTGACTCTGCCCGGCTGACGAGACAATTCTATGTAGTGTGCTGTTAGAGTTAGACTCAAAATGACCGTGCCTTCCATCCATCCATTTGTCTACCCCTGAATCCCCGCTGGCACCACACACAACCACACACACACACACGCACATCTATGCCTCACTCCTCCTCCTCCACCCATTACCACCATCAAAGTCCCCGGGACGAGGATTCAACCACCACCCACGCACCCACCAAACCCCCTTCCCCCTCCGCCCTCCTCCCCAGCGCGGACGTCTCCCTAGCCAGCACAGCCCACCCAAAATTCCTTCACATGAGTCTTTGCAAACATAAGGCTGATTATTCGGTCAGGTCTTGTCTGGTGCTATGTTGGAGAAGTGGTTGCCGGTGTTGCCCGAAGGCAAGAGACATTTGGGGCCGGGGTGACACAATGATGCGGCGCAGGTACTCTACCATGTATTTTGTTCATATAGTGCTTTCTCGCAAGATGGAAACTGCTCTCCAAATCTATAAAGTTGGCATCGACTGGTAACAGCCGCAAGCCAGCGGTCATGGTAACAGGGCAAACAATCTTCATACGGGCGTCCCTTGTAAGGCTATCTCGCAGTGTGCTTCATCGCGCTTCTCAGTGCTGTCGTGGCGAATGGCCTCGCTCTGCTGTACGCCACACAAATGTGCATATGGGAAGAGGATGGTCGTGACTGTGCATGGGAGGAGGTGGTATAGCCCCACACCTGACCGTAGTCCTTGCAATGGCGGGTCTAGCCGAGACCCTTGCAGCTGCCAGCGCGGAAGCAGATGCACTGTTGTCCTTGGATGTGACTTGACCTGACCAACAACAGCAACAGACCATCAACATGCCAGCAGGTAAATCGCACACATGATCACTATCTACAGCACATGCACTGACGATCACAGCCGAGGAGAGAGCGACACAGACACCGCTCGCGCCGAGCGTGGAGAAGGCATACTACCGCAAATGCATCCAGCTCAAGCGCCGCGTCAACGAAGTCGAGGCCGCCAATGATGAGGCGAAAGTCAAACGCGTGCGACTTGACCGCGCCATCATGAAGATGCGCCTCGAACGCGCCTTCCTCCTCGACGAACTCCGCAAGCGCATGGATGTCAACATGGAGCAGAGCGACGGCAGCGGCGACGAAGCCATGAACACTCCACCGCCAGACCGACCCCACCGCGATAAGAGACGGCGCCCGCAGAGCATCCAGCCGAACACGGCCATGGCCCACGGACATCCGCCCGTCAACACGTTCCACGCGTCCGAGTACACGCCACAAGCGCAGCGCTCCGCCTCGAACTCGAATGCCGGCGCCGCACCTATACGTATGGTACCCGGTTCGAACGGTGTCCTGGTGCCGGCACATACTCGGGACGACGACAACAGCTACTACGACCATCCGGCAGGACCATCAGCCGCGGCGATGCCACACGGTAGTCCCTACGGCCCACCGCCGACAGGACTGCCAAGTGGTGCGAATGGACATGAGAATGGGAACGGCGAGGTGAAGGCGGAAAGCTCAGGGGGTGGAGGCTTTTCCGCGATCAACAATTGAGAAGAGTTGGGGTGAGGCATTGATACCCAGGAGAGACACAGAATTGAAGCAAGATTGGCGAGAAGTTGACCACATTACATCCAAGCACAAGATACTGCGTGGTCTGTATACCGGTATTGACTTTCCAGGGCGGTACCGACAGGGACACGCGCACACCGAAGCTGTCTGACAAGCACGTTGGGCCCTCAAGATCCTCCGCTTGTTGCCACCCATCAAGATCATCCTCATGACCTGTTGTCTGACAAATCTCGGCTGCTCCACCATTGAATTTGCGTGGAGCTTGATGAAGTACGCCCCGTAGACAGACTTGTTGAAATTGCGACATTCTCTTGCAGTTACCCTGACCTCAAGCTCCTCTGGAACTCCAGACTGAGCTCATCTCGCTGGTCTGTGAAGATTATCAACATCTTACCGCCGAACATCGATGATCCAACCTCGGTTACTGCCTGGAGCTTCCGCGCGGACTTGAGATTGAGCTCATCATCTCCCCGGTCCTCGAAGATTGTCGACATCTTGTCGCTGAACATCACGCCTCCTCTCCGCTAGCTGCTTGGAGCTTCCGCTGGAACATCGTGGTCCAGCCTTCGCGACAACGGATGTCCCGAGCAACTTGATCATCTTGGCACGTGTTCCATTCCTAGCAATGGTTCTGGCCATTGCACAGACGACGCTTGTGGCTGAACATCCACGGCAGCTAAGGACAATTATCTTCCTCCGCTTCTCCACAGCGTTGTTCATGGCTGGCTTCTCGCTGCCACATCACGCACATCTCACCCCCTTTATCTGCCCTGACAAGATTCGCGGACATTCGACTCATCTTCGAGCTTCGCTTTCGCAAGCAATGATTGATCGCACTGCATCATCCTGAATACAAGATTCCCAACAGCCTTCGAAGCCAGGGGTTGAGACAGCTGGATATCGTGGCGATCTGCACTCATCTCGAGGCATCTTATTGATCTACCCCATCGCAGCGACTTTGTGATTGAAGTTTCGCTCCACGCCAAGATCCAGTAAATTGAGCAAATCCCGCCAAGCATATTGGCCCGTACATCCGGAGCATCTCGCTCCTCAAGGACGGTGTGACTTTGCTGCACTTCCCAGTATCTAAACCCTTCGGCCCGCCTGAAGTTCTTGAGGAACTTCATCCGCGGGCTAACAAAAGTGATTACATCTTCAGCATCAAACCGCTCAACGCCGGCAGGTCACACGAGCTGGCCGCACTTCTTGAGGAATTACGTACCCATATTCTGGGTCTTCGGCTTCGGGGAGACATGGCCGCATGCTGCAGAACAACTGAAGTGGCCATGTCTTCGGCATCCACCTGCTCAACGCCGTAACTTGGCGGCCTGAGCATACTGGACATCTCGGGGTATTGCTAACCAACTACTCAAACGTCTAGACCTCCGACTCAAGTCGAGCTTCTTACGCATTTGATTGAGTACATCCGAGGCATCTCGCCAGTTGCATTGGTCCGTACATCCTGATCATCTTCCTCCTCAAAGAAGGTGGGATTGGCTGCACATCCCCCTCCCTGAATCAAGCCTGCTGCCTCGCTTGACTACTATTCGAGGTCGATTTAGCTGGTTGCGCCTCTTAGAAATTGACCCGGTCAACATACAGGCCGAACTACCGGAAGATCTTCGCTCTTATATCTCGGGTGTGTATGAAGAAATACATCGAGACCCGCCTGCTGGTGCACGTCCTCAGGAGGCCATTTCTAGATGATTAGCTCCGCCGTGGACCTTCATTCTGGTCGCAATTCGACAGGATCTTCGAAGCTCCGGCGAGCGGCCCATTCCTTTCAACCCATGAAGAATACTGAGAACATTCGTATGCTACTGCCCCTAAGTACATTCGGAACATTGAACGGTGGCATATCCATCCGAAGTGACCCTGACCGTCGCCCTGGGCAGCCTAGGAGCAGCCGTAATATTCACCGCGCGTCTAGGATCAGTTGCGCCAGTACTTCAACTTCCCGGGGATGTTCATTGGGCCCCAGATCTCCAAATTGCGTACATATACATACTATGCTTTGCCATTGGACTCGTCGTTGAAAGATTGCTCATGACTTGCGGAGGAACTGCAACATCTGTTCCATTCTTGAGCACTCAAAAGTCGGTGAACTTCCCTCGTCGCACTGGTGGTCAAGCCACGACATATCCATCGCTCGACATCTCGGTCACAACGCTGGAGTCTTCTTGGTTTTGAGGATCATCAGCATCTCCGCTGAACGTTGGATCCTTTGCTTGCTTGCTGCTTAAGCCTTCCGCCTGGACATCGTGGCCTGCTCTCCGCGGCCGGACAATCTAAGGAAGTGCAAATTTGATTGCGTTTGGGAGCTCCGGCCCTTATTTCACTCTAGGTCTGGGTTCTGACAAATTTACACCCCGATAGCTCGTGGCTGAACGTCCGCGACGCCTACTCGTGATTGCATGCCCAGCTTCCATCGCCAAGCCTTTGGCGCGAATCGCTCGCAGCTGGCTGCTCGCTGCTACCATACGCGCCCTGAGCCATCCATTCGCCGCAACGAGATTTATAGACTTCAGAGTCCATCTTGCTCGACCATAATCACATCGGCTCGGCTAGCAGCGGGCTTTCTGCGCGCCGCGAAGACTTCGAACCAGATATCTCGATCTCGGTAGGGAAAGCACGGCTCGACAGTGCTATTCCCCACACGATATAACACCTCAGGCATCGCATCGGCGCTTGCCGCAGAGGTGGTCCGTGTGCTCTGCTTTACGCATATACCATCCTCTCGTTCATTAATTAACCAACGAACGAAAGCTCTCAACGCTTATCGATCCAGGATCCCAAAGACCAACACAGTCTGACTAAGCCAGCTTATTGACAAGCTTGAACCATCCGGTGCAAGTCGAGGGCCCTACTTCACCCACCACTATCTCTCTCCCGGAAGAGTCTGCAAATAATCAGGATATACTGAGCCTTCAGAGAGTGCCGAGTTGCCTGGCAACTGCCCAAGACAAGTGGTCTTGGTCGTCTTAGTCCCTCAAGGCAGGAGAACAAGAAACTGGCGACTTCCATTCGCCATCAAGCTGCCGCTGAACTTCCAAAGATGGACGATCACGTTGATGAGGGCATCTCCAATAACAAATTCACCGCGGCTGTGAAGGATGCTAAACAAGCCAGACTGAGCCTGCAATGCTTGAGAAAGGAGGCGGAGCGCATTGTCCGGGCACATGGCCTCAAACCTCTGCCATCCAATACCTACGTGGCTACCTGGGCAGCTCTATCTCAGCTGGACATAGAACTGGGAAAAAGTCGACGGGATATCCAACGTACACGGCGTCAGGCAATCAGGGCGGCGGACACTGGCAAAAACATCAATGGAACCAAAGGCGCCGGCAGACATAAGCGTCATATCCCCGCCGAGTTCGTGAATGGATCATATGTGCTCGCAGACATTCACAGCTATGGAACATATGTCTCCAACGGCAGTCCGATCGATCTTGGGCTCAGACAGCTAGATGGTAGCCAGCTCTCGGGACAGGACGATGTTCACAGCCATGATCCGGTGACAGTCGCCGACCCCGCGTGTTGCGATGTTCCGACGGAAGACGCTATGGAAAGTCGTTCTGTCGTCGCCGTGCGTGAAGCTGGGGAAGGGGAGCACTTCAGCTCTGGAATACTTGATGATATCGGTGCTCTATCTGATGAGCAGAGACAGAGAGCCTACGTGAGCTTCATGCGATCGTTCTCGGGAAAACCTAACGTGCAAAGTATCTCCACGGATGCCGAACATATGGGCAACCTCAATCTCGGTCCTGGGCACGGCTGGTATCACTCCGGGCATCCAATGCTGCCAAGCACGGGAATATTTCCTCCCAATGGCGATGGATATATGGGGTATGATGGTACTCATGGCGAGCTCAATCCTTCGGCGGTCGTAAACCACAAGCGGATACCACAGGCAGAACATCAGCAGCAACAGCCTTATGATGACACACCACACTTGGCTTCGGAGCGGGATTACCCCTCGATTCTCGCCGACCCAGACAACCCGCAACGAGATCATCCCTCGCACGACATCGCGCGCACTCGTTCTGATCAAATCTCATCTCTCGTCCATGATGATGGACGCCTCTCTCAGAGTCTCTACTCCGTTTCCTCTCACGCAGCCAATCATGCGGCGGAGGTACCGCCAGATGGCCAGCATCAGACGGGTCCAGCCACTCAACCACACCATGAAGCTGATTTCGGCAGTGCCAGTATGCAAGATCACCCGCTAAATGGAGAAGGCCTCGCTGAGACTCTTGCGACTACGCGTGCCGTCCCCGTCTCCCTTCACAGCCAGGTTCAGCACCATCTTCGTGGCACTGGTCATCAAGCATCCAACCCGAACAAAGCGCTCTTGGCAGAGCTGTCCGAGACCAAGGACAAGTTGGCCAAAGCTATCAGCGACAGAGATTCGGCCAACTTGAGGCTAAATACAGTGGCTAGGGAGGGTTGGGCAATGCTTCGAGGTAATGGAGGTGCGCAGCCATCGAGTCCGTACGGTGTCATTGGAAGAGTCTTCAGCGCATTGAGGAAGGAGAGAAACGAAGCGGAAGAACAAGCCAAGGACATGGAAAAGTTATCAACTGAGGTGGCTAACCGCGCCACAGCAATCAACATTGACAACAACAAGCTGCTTAGTATCGTACAAGTTGCCCTTTCGACGACCCATCCTCAGTCCACCGGGAAACTCTCCAAGTTGGGGGATCTGCTGAAAGCATTTCCAGACGTCTCAGAGAGACTTGAGCGTAGGTTGCGCCGGGCGCTCGGGAGTGCTGATGGAGAGATCTCTGATAAAAGCGACATCGATGATGAAGAGGTGCCAGAAGAGATGGCAGATGACAGTGGTCTGGAGGTCGACGACACTGATCCCGAGGATGAGCAGTCTGAGGACGAGGCGATGAGTGAAGCCGAAGCCGAAGAAGACGAGGAAGAAGTCCAGACAGAAGATCCAGATGAGGACATGAGCGACGTAGACGACGATCCTTGAATTGACGGAAAATTGTTTGAAGGACATCAAACACGATCGGGTGGTCACGATCGACCACACCATGCACTCATGCACTGGGTTCAGGACTGAGGGTCTTTGGCTTTTTGTGATCGTTGACTTGATTTCTTCCGTAGGATTTCGAGAACTTTCGGCGTTCTGCAACGAGCACAGGTCAGAGGAAGGTAGAACGGCCTTTTCAGCGACCATTTACACTCGAGGCCGAGGACTCTGAAGTGATAGCGTTGGTGTCCCTTCCACGGCCACTCCCAGGACTCTCTTGACGTTTCCACCATCAAAATGCACTAACTCGAAACAAGCGGTTTACAGCAGGCATTTGCACTTTTCCCTTTTGAGCGTCCGTAATTGTAGTAATGAGTAAGTCGAAGCTGCTCGAGGTGCTGAACCACGGCTACCTTAAACCGCTCGTCGATCAACGACCATGCACAGCCAGGTAAAAGTAATGGCACACTTCACTGATCCATCTGTGTCAGCCGATCGGGTAACTCTTGAGGGCAGATGTCTGCTCCGAGCGACATGAGCAATGTCCGGAAACGGTAGTTAGCCAGGGTTTATCACAACCAGGTTCGTGGATTTAAACAAATGTACACGATTGCACCGACTGACGACCTGCTTCGATGAAGAATCAGAACCGACACACAGTGATGTGTTATCACAGTAGCCGATGGATGGACCAACTGCTTCAAACAACTCGGGTGGCCGAAGCAGTCAGGCCATATTCAATCACACTAAGCTTGCAGCCTATTAATATGCACATCATCAGACCGCCAGAGTTCCGCAAGCTCTCTCGAGAGATCTTCACGGTGCCATTATTGACATATAGGCAGCACGATTACTCCCCAAGAGTCGGGAGATCTTTCAATGTCGAGCGACATCAAGCATATGCATTGAAATCGGCGAAAGGCATTCAGCAACAGGACAGGCCGAATTCGACACCTTTCTCCCATTTTAGTAAGAAGCTTACGACAGGATGACCAACAACGACTCAAACTGCGTCGGCGACCAACTCAAGGAACTCATAGAGCGTACGGTCCACAGTCTCGAGACGAATCACGTTCAGCTGAAAGCAAACCACGAACAGCAAGGCAGAGGCAATCTTGCGCTGGCTATGAGATGCGAGCAGCTCAGCTGGGACGACAGCTTCGCGGGTCGAAAGTGCAAGGCAGCGAACTCAAGTACAAGGCTTTCGTCAAGGATGTAATAGAAGCTATTCACCCACTCCAGACCGACTTCTCTCCTTAGCTGTTGAAGTCTGAACGTCACAAGACGAATCCCGTGGCGTTACTGGACACGACCGCGGCGAGCTTGGATGAATGCATGACGAATGTCGAATCGCATTCTACCAGTCGTCAGAATATCTTCAGGTGATAAGTGTCGATGAGGCTGCCAACAGCAAACACGTGGTCGAGGGCAAACGAAGCATTGCCAAGCGTAGCCCCATAAGGTCTGCCTCATATCATCAGACCAGGTGCAACCCCACAGGATCAAGCAAAGGGAGGCCGTGTAGGGAACACAAGGCTATCACATGATGTACAAGTCAACCAGTAGAACCGCGTCTGGCGTAGGGGATTCATACAAGGTATCATTGAGAGCCGACAGGCTTGCCACATGCTGTTCGTGGGATCTTTTCGGTAAGCTATTCACTAATTCGTGGGAAAGCCGCGTGGAGCGGAGTGGAAAAGTCTTTGATTAAGATCATTATTCGTCAATACATAAAGTCGGACTGCGGACAGTGCTGCTAGTCCAATCAAGCTGCCTGACGAAAGCGATCTACAACTGGTAGAAGGGCTTCTCCGGTGCATAGCCGGTGAGGCGGTTACCTTCTTCTGGCCTAAACTTCTTGGTCTTGCTGAGGATATGTGCCTCCGTAGCGAGCTCTTCAACCTCTTTGAAGTCAAACACACCCTCCTTCTCCTTGAACTTGAAGTTGGTGAGGTCATACACAGCTCTCGAGTACTCTGGTGCGATGTTGTAGATCTGCGCGAGGTATCGCTTAGCGATGATAGGATAGTTGACATGGGACAACATCTTGGCGGTATTGCTGTGGAGGTTGGCTCGATCTTGTTCCGACATGACTCGCCTGTAGAGCTCGCGTGGCTGATCGTACTCGGAGAGCTTGCCCTCGTGGTAGTAGTGTGATTTGCGGGACACGACGTTGTCGGAAACTTTGTATGGTGCTTCGGCGACGTCTGGACGGAACTTGTCGGTGAATGAGTTGGGCGTATACTGTTTGTTACCGGCGTGATTGGCATCAACGCGCATTGCGCCGTCGAAGTTGATCGACGAGAGTGATGATGCGGCAAAGGGGCAGTTGACGGGGATTTGATGGAGGTTGACGCCGATGCGGTGGTACTGGGCGTCGCGGTAGAAGAACATACGGAACTGCAGAAGAGGATCAGGGCTGTCTTCTACGCCAGGAACCATGGAGCCTGGCGAGAATGCTGCTTGCTCGACATCCCTGTGGAAGTTCTCTGGGTTCTTGTTGAGGACCAAGTTACCGAACTCCTGCAGTGGGAACTGTCCCTTCGGCCAGACCTTCGTAACGTCAAAAGGATCAAAGCCGAGCTTCTCGGGATCAGCATCCTCAGGCTTCATAACTTGGACGTAAGCCTTCCACTTGAACTCCTTGCCGGCTTCGATGCCTTCCCAGAGCTGCTGCTTAGAGTAATCTGGGTTCTCGCCAGAGATGCGAATGGCCTCCGGTTGCGTCAGATCATGGCGGCCGTGCTCTGCTAGGAAATGGTACTTGATGTAGACAAACTTGCCCTCCTTGTTCACCCACTTAAAAGTATGACAACCATATCCGTGCAGGTTCGTCCAGCCGTCTGGGGTACCGTGATCAGAGAAAAACATGATACCTGCGTGATTGCCTTCAGGTGTATTGCCAAGGAGGTCGAAGGTCGCATCGTAATCGAGCAGGAAATTCTTTGGGTTTCTCGCTTGCGATCGGATTACATCTGGACCTTGGATAGGGTCGCGGCAGAAGAAGACCGGAAAGTTCTGGCGAGTGTTAGAAAAGTTGAACCATTGCTTTGGTGAGTACCTCTTACCAGTCCCACGATGTCGTAGTTGCCTTCTCTGGTGTAGAATTTGATCGCCTGGCAGAACGTTAGAGGTGAAAGACATAGCGGTTGCATGCATGTTTCGGTAACTCACAAAGCCACGTGGGTTGCGTGCCTCATCTGGAAACTCACGACCCAGAGTGACAGTCGAGAATCGAATAAAGATTGGAGTCCTGGCAAGCGGCTTTTGCAAGAAATCGGCCTTGGTCAGGTCGGAGACGTCTGCAGTTGGCTCAAAGTACCCAAAAGCACCTGAGCCGCAGGGATGCACCATGCGCTCTAAATTCTTCGAACGATTAAAATGCTGCTGCTTTTGAAGAAGGTGCACATCGCTGACTAGCGGAATGCCACCGATGTTCTTCGAGTGGGAATGATCGGGAAGTGGAATGCCTTCGTTGTTGGTGAAGTATGGGCCGTCGTCCTCTCTCTTGCCGCCCTTTGAGGCGCCAGACACCTTCGCGATGATGTCTGCTGGTCCCTCGTTGCTGGACATGACATGGTATGCGCGAGGCGTGCGCACCTCGACGCCGGTCAGCTTGTCCATGGCCGTTGTCTTGATCGAAGTGAGGATGGAGAAGGGGTGATGGGGTGTTGTTACGCTGAAGAGCGACGCCTACAGACTGGATATACTGCACGAGGCACGCCCGTTGGTCCTGAACATACTCCCGTGTTACGACAGGCCTACCTTTCTCCAACGCCTGCTACAGGCTCGTAGCCAATGACAAGACGATGATTGCCCAAGACGGCGTGCCATTGGTGTCTCAGGGCAATGCGTTGATGCATAACACTGACGATATGGGCATCGCGAGCATGTAGAGCGGTATTATAGACCAATGAACTGCTCCTCTTCGACCAAATACATGTACCAGGCGATACGCATGTCATGCCATCGTCGTTCTGACGAGGTCTGCGTGTTGCTTCCGGTCAATATGATGCTATGCTCCGGTCAACATGATGCCATGTCTTACACGGATAAAGCAAGCCCACTTTCGAGCGGTATGCCGTGATGTTTCGCCAGTCCGTCTCTACGACACTGCGACCATTATTGAAGCATCTCTTTCTAGTCGATTGCCATGGGTCGCAGGCTTTGTGTTGCTCGTGGCAGGGTCATCGGTCGCATACAGCGGCTTCATCCAGTTCGAAAGACGCACGGAGATTCACATCGAGCTCCTAAAGAGGACTGCGTTATAAAATCAATGCGGCTCGGGTACGATTAGTAAAGTGATAACGTTGATATGATTGCTCCTGCCAGACAGTGAGAGCAGGAGCGTGCTAGTGATCGAACCTCATGTCCTCGCGGCCATAATGATATACCATTACCGGGAATTCAGCCAATAATTGACACCTGAGGCAGACACAAGCACGTGATGGCACCTCCGAAACCTGATGAACACGGAAAGAAGTACCGACGGCACGTCAGAGCACTAGGGCGCTTTTCACCATCAATAACACCGCCACCAGCCCATCCATATCCTGTCAAACCAGGCACTCTTCGTGCCTCGGATCACATTGTGTCAACTTTGGTCGACAACGTAGAATGGTCAGAGCGTCTCGGCACGGCCCGGCCCAGTATTCCGCTAGATGCCTGCCCCCTCGTGCTGCACGACAACGCTAAGATTCCACTTTCGCCACGTCACGCATCAAGCACATGCAAAGTGTTAATGTTTGCTTCTGTGAGGCCTCTGAGATAACTCGCATAGCAGCTATACTTATGGACACAGGGTGCATTGCAAGGGACAACGCCGGCCAATGTCGTGCCCCTTGACCAGATGCGGCGGCCCGTATGACGGCTGAGGAAAGAAGCAACCACTTGCTTGCTCTTGATAAAATTTGTCACTCTCACAGCTTCCGTTCACCTGTCCGTATCGGACATGAGACGCTCCTTACAGCTCCAATAATACACTCAACCTTCAGCTTCGACAGTAATCCACTCTATTCCTTGTTGTGGCCAACTACAGGTCTGAAAAAGCCGGTTGAACACTGCCGGTGGTAGTACAGAGCACGCGCACTATCACACCCTACAACACCGTGGTCTGCAATCAGTATTGTGGTCAAGTGGGCGAATCAGACTCTGAGAATCCGGTGGATCGCCATCGAGCCTAGGGTGGTGGGTGTGTATTACTTCGACCCGGCGTCTTGGGCGCATGCATCACCAGCATGAACACCCCTGCATGGTTCGTACAGCGTGAACTGCCGAGCCTGGAATCTGTCGAGCCCGCAGATGGAGCACACCTGCCGCCTGCCTCGAAATGTAGACTGGAGTACCTCAACGAAGGTGGTGCGAATTTCGTCTTCAGGATCCTCCCACACCCAGATCATGGCCAAGATCTGCCTTTAACATTCCACGGAAAGCTCCTCCGTCTCCAGAAGGACGACCCGCATATCCCGAGCGCCGAGCATCAGCTTCGAGCGGTGAAAGAGACATTTCAGAAAATGTTTCCGGCAGAAAATCTTCTCGAGCATGACATCATTTCCTTGGATGCAGGCGTTCTGCACGATCTGAATGAATACATTGGAAGGGTGGCGCGTCCACCTCATCGCGAGGGAGATTGCATTCCGAAGCAGTTGATGTCGGGTCTTCTCGTCACTGACATGACGCTAAAAGAAGGCGAATTTGGTCTGCATCTGAAGCCCAAGTGGTTGGCGCAGTCTCCAAATGCGCCGCAGAGCTCCAAGCGCTGTCGCACATGCGCTCTCCGTGCGTATCGAGCATCAGAGCGCACCAGAACAGCGACCGACGCGCAAGAGACGTGTCCTCTGGCCCTCGTCAGCGAAAGAATTGAAGACCGCACACAAGCTGTGCAAGCACTGACCTCGGACCCGCAGATCCGCGAGTACGTGCTCAACCAAGCGCAGTTGCTTCTCCAGCAGTTGCGGGTGTGCCAGATCAAGCTAGACCAGCAGGGCGTCCTGAACACTTCAAGTTTGACCTCTGTCCAAGACTTGTGCAAAGCCATGACGTTGCGTGACTGTTCGCTATTCATCAAGCGATCTGGGAACACTATCGATGCCAGACTTGGAGACCTGGACCTCAAGCAGCCGGAAAAGCTCTCGAGATGGAAGGCGATCGAAACTTCACTGATCAGTGATGGCTGGTACACCAACACCGAACGTGAGACCGTCCACACTCGAGAGCGCATCTGCCTGCTGTCACGCTGTCAGTCGTAACATTGCAGTGCATCCCGTAGCAGCTTCAGGTCTGCCGAGTTCAACATTGCCGAGATGCTCTGTTGCAAGGGAGAGAGTTCTTTCTCGAAGGACGCAAAGACTATGCTCAGCCGGTCAAGTTCGATGGGGGCGATATGACAAAAAGTACCTTTTCAAAGTGTTGATAAGCCTGCTAATTCAACATTTCGATCCGTTTCTGCACGCCCGAGCAGGATGCGTCACTCTCTTTTGAATCACTAGCGTCGCGATCAAGCCTTCGCCGAGAGCGAGAGCCGGCATAAAGATCGGACGACTAAACAGGGTATCCACAAGTCTGGAACGACCGTAAAACAACGACATTGCGTAGTCGGCCGATAGTGATGGCCAGCTGCCGTCCTTGATGGAGTTGGTAGACGCTTCGGACAGTCTTGATGCCAATACCGTCGATTCTCCAGGCTGCGCGAGCACTTCTACGCAACTCAAGTGGGCGATCGTACCGAATTTTCGGCTTTGGACAGGGATGCTGCCACGAACCACGTGTGCCGAATGACCGCCGAAATAGAACATCATTTTTCAGTCGATACCCACTATAGTGGCCATCGCATGATGGAAGCCACGTCCGCGGTGCACATATGAACTCATGTGCTTAACAATCACTGCGACAGGTCCCGCGAAATCGAATCAGGAGAAGTTCCATGGATCGTGGGTAATCCTTGGCTGTGCAAGTGCGATCGATATATAGTCGCTCTCTCATGGGTCGAATCATCACTACTACTCAAACACACGTGCCTCGGACGTACAGGATTTGGCTTCATTCACACAATTCCAGCTAGACAACCCAATCAACCTCATACGACTTTTGTCCACCATGACAAGCGACAGCCAATTTGAAGGATGGTGTGGCCTCGACAAGCACTCCGCTGAGGGCAAGATGGTCTGGCAAGGCTACGACCCAAAGCCATTCAACGAGGACGATGTCGATATCGAGATTAGCCACTGTGGTGTCTGCGGTAGTGACATCCACGTCCTTCGATCTGGCTGGGGACCAACAGGTAAGATATGCTTCCATCATCTGTGACGGATCTCGCTAACATCTCCTAGACTACCCCGTCGTCGTTGGCCACGAAATAGTTGGCAAGGCTATTCGCGTCGGCAAGAACGTCAAGAATGGCATCAAAGAGGGTGACCGCGTGGGTGTCGGTGCCCAAGCTGGTTCCTGTCTCCGTGGTGACTGCGACCAATGCCAGTCGGATGATGAACAGTACTGCAAGAACAACTTCGTCATGACCTACGGCGGAAAGTGGCCCGATGGATCCAAGGCACAGGGAGGATATGCCAAATACTGGAGAGGCCAAGGGCACTTCGTCTTCAAGATCCCTGACGCAATCCCATCGGAAGAGGCAGCACCTATGCTGTGCGGTGGTGTCACAGTCTATGCGCCATTGAGGCAGAACGGCGTCGGTCCCGGGAAGCGTGTCGGCATCATCGGTGTTGGCGGATTGGGGCATATGGGCTTGATGTTTGCGAAAGCAATGGGAGCAGACAAGGTCGTTGCCATCTCGAGAAACCTCAAGAAGCAGGACGATGCCCTCAAGATGGGTGCGGACGAGATGATCGCCACTGGAGAAGAAGGTTGGGAGACCAAGCACGCCAACTCCCTCGACGTCATTGTCAGCACTGTCTCTTCCCCCAAGATGCCACTTTCCGGATACCTCTCCCTTCTCGATGTCGGTGGCACTCTCGTCACCGTCGGAGCACCAGATGATCCGCTGCCAGGCTTTGCGGCTTTCGCGTTGATCATGAAGAAAGTCAAGATCGTTGGCTCGTTGATCGGCTCTCCAGCTGAGATTCGTGAGATGTTCGAGCTAGCAGCCAAGCAGAAGGTCAAGCCTTGGATAGAGAAGAGGCCTATGAAGGACGCGAACCAGGTTGTTGTCGACTTTGAAGAGGGCAAGCCTAGGTATAGATATGTGCTTTGCAACTAGAGATCAAAGTGGCGGACTCAGTCTTAGAGCTGGACGTAGCTTGTGCTATGTAGCCCTAAAGAATCGTATCAATCTCAATGATCATACCTTTGGAGACCTTTTCATCAAATGACGGCCTTGGAGAGGTACAGCATGAACTTTGCTTCACCAGACTAAATGTACGCACCAATCAGACACGACAACATTTACGGTTCAATCCATCAGCGTTCGTACTTTAATTCAAACCATCTTTGACTTCCATTTTAAAGTTTGATCGCAAGACTGAACCTAGAGAGCTCCTAAGCTTGTTCTTGCTGCTTCAACGGTATTAACAGCCTTGGAGCCTGCAATGAAAAGCTTATAACCCGGCCTTCTGCTTTGAATAGCACAGAGGAACTACACTGAATGCGAGATAACGTCTCGTTAGCACGATGGCACCTAGATAAGCTCGCGACTTCGGGAATTGTTACAGAAAATGACCAGCACAGTTCTGGTGCCAGCCGGCATTCTCGTTACAGTTGCAAGGACATCGAGCGCGCGGTATTGCTCTAGACCGTGAAAGCACGCCGTATATAACCCGTCTCGCCCTCAATGACAACTCTACGGCAACCAACAACAGAGCTCACCACCAACTGCAAGACCAAGATCACGCCAACAGACATCACATCCAAAATTCACTGGCGAAAACATCACGACCACTCCCCAAGATGCACCTCACCCAACTACTCGCCTCCCTCTTCGCCCTGAGCACCACCGCCCTCGCCGCCGGCCTCGCCTGCGTCGGCCAACCAGGCTGTCCCGACAAAAGTTGCCCAGGCCGAGAATGTCCCTACAACTTTGACAACGGCATTTATTACGACAGGAACGGCCAGGTCCACAAAATCACTCCCACTCATGACAGTCCTTATCCTCAGCATCGACCCTACTACCGCTATCGTCCTAAATTCTCGTGTGGAGGTCTCCCCGGTCCATGCCCGCACAGACGTCCACGCTTTCGATCTCAGGTCTTGTGCGGTGGGCGGCACGGGCCTTGCCCTTGGGATAGATATCCGTACTACTATCCGGCTGGCCGGAGAAGGCCGAGTGGGTGGAAAAATGGAGGAGGGGAGCCTTGTGGCGGTTTTGAGAATCCTTGTCCGACTATTACTACGTCGCTCGATGATCGGGGAGATGGCAGTTGGCCCGAGGAGAATAAGCAAGAGGATACTTAGAGGTCTTTGTATTGGACTGGCGCGGTGTTTCCTGGCTAGAGGCATGAGTGAGGAATACCACTACATTGAGACGACGGCTCGGCAGAGAATAGATAATGTACTTTGTAAGTTTTACAAGCCATCATTGCTTCGGTCGGCAACGATTGAAGGGCATCGTAATTTCCCATTTGGCCCGGGTTACTGGAGTCTTGCCTTGCCACTTGGAGAAGGAGACTTCAGGTCATGTGGTAGAGTGCTTGCAGTTCGAAGGTAGCCGGCCACCATGTAGATCGACGAGCGTCCAGCTGTAGGCACGACATGGAGAAGTCGGTCGAGATAGGATCAACAGAATCCGCATCGTACTTTGTGGTAAAGTGATCCAACCGCCATCACGATCAGATCCGCATCTCCAAAACACTTCCCGGCCACTCCTTTTCACCAGCAGTGAAATCGTCGAGTAGTTGGAAACCCTGCTTCTCGTAGTACCTGTGGGCAGAGTCAGCGGTGCCCCGAGCTCAGTACAGAAGTTCACGGACTTGACCAGCTTTCGATCATTTCCCCGGTAACAGTCAAGGCACAATCTCTTGATCCCATGAGCCGCAGCTACCTGCTCCGCATGCTTGATAAGAGCACTCCCAGCTCCCCTTGAGAGTCGTCCGGCACTTCTATTTGACATCAAATAGATAATATACACGAAGGGATCATTCTCGTCTTGACCCGGCAGGATCGATGCCGTGTACTCCGCTGGCTTCGTCTCTAGGCTGATAGCTGCCACCGGCAGAGGGTGTAGAGGTTGGTCATCTTCCTTGGCTTCTAGATGGCTTGTGTGGTCCACTGGCTGAACTTCCGCCACGAATGCGCGACACCACTCAGGACCCCATGGCGTCCCGGCCTCGCTCTGTGTGAGCCATCTATGGACTTTGTCTGCTGCCTCTGGACGTGCTTCTCGGATGGATTGGGTTCCCCATTGGCCAGCGCCGCCGTTCTCTGCAAGCCAGGGTAGTTGCGAGTCCCAAAGATCCAAGAAGAGCTCGTCGTCTCCACGCTGAAGAGTCGCAGGCCGGATAACAAAGGTTGACATGGTCACGGCTGGGGATTAAGGGTCAAGGCGGTACGCTATAGTCACTCAACGATAATGACATGCAGCTCTTTGGCTGTTTTATCCTGGATCTACTCGCTGAAATGAGCTCCTTGGCAACACGGCGTTGGGTGCGGAGTTCGCGGAGTTCGCGAAGGGCGGGCTGATTATCGGAGTGACTGTGCGTCAGAAGGCTCGGGGCTATCCGCCCAGTGTGATGCAGCGCTGTTCCTTCGTTGCTCCTTCTCATTTAAGTAGCATCTTGATGCCGTTGCTGGGTAGGATCCTTGTTGCCTGACTGAGGACTTACGTCATGGGGAGGTAGGCCAAACGTTAAGTAATCCTGGTTGCCACGTGCTCACCTGGCCACGGCTCGTCGAGCTTGGCGGTTATGTTGGCTCCATGCGGCCATCTTCTTCGCAGACGAGCCAAGCAGCCCGTGCAATACTGGAGTCTTGAATTGGAGCCAGCTTTTTGCCGACATCGCACGAGAGCTTGTCGAGATTGCGGACTGTCCGACAACGGTGATGTCGGGTCATCCTCCGACTCTTTGCGTCAACTCAAGAACGATGGACGTCTTGACCGCATTGATCTGCTATACTTGGACCACAAGGAGGACGAGCTGTACGGGGAAGATGCTCGATGGTGCGACAAGCTCGCCCTCCTCCAACCTTTTAAACCAGAGGGTGTGAAAGGGTTAATCATCACAAGAGAGCTTGAGGAATATTCATCTTATAACGGCTGAATGTTTGCCGTTGATCCAGGCAGGACGAGTTGGAAGTGACCATAGTGCTGTAAGAAGAACACTGCGAGCCACTACTGCGCAGCAGCGTGTGCTCGAAGTATCGCGATCTATTGTCCGGTCCCGTCGTGGAAATGCCCCGCAACTATCTCATATTGTTTTGGCAAGGACAGCCCGGTCGTCGTTGCCGTCAATCATGCAGAGCCGAAGTGTGTAAACGAGAAAGTGCTAACTGTTCGGCATGCCGACCAATTAGGTTCCGAAGGATGGCACTGTGAGCGCGATGATTCAGCCAAGCCACTTGCTTTCGCTGTCAAACCCTAGGGGCTTCATATGCATCTTCCTCTTTCAGCTGTTTTATCAACGGCGGTGCTGAATCACGAAAATTTGATCATGAACCTGTTGACATTCGATCTTTAGCCGAAGAGTGGCATTCGTCGCCATCATCTTTCAGCGGCCATGGGCTACCACAGCGATTGGCGTTAGAAAGGAAGACTGGCCAGGGAAAATCTGCCAATGCTACTGGCTCCAAACAACCAAACGCGACCACTATCTCATTAACGCTGCTGCATCAAGTCTGTATTCAACGCATAACAAGGATAACGATGTCCATTTGATAGTAACGCATGCCAAATCAGGCATCAGTAGTACAACCGCATGTACCGTAGGCAATCAACGTAGCTGCATCAACACGTCCTTCGGACAGGGACCCGAAACCGATCTTGTGTTCGAGGTTACGATCACTGGGCGACGACTATGCATCGCATAGTCCAACGCTCGATCGCGTCTTCCAAAGAATCCGATGATTGTTTCCAACAATGGATGCTCGAGCGAAGAGTTATCCATGATTTCTCAAACCAGTACGAAGTCGCGTCAACTTGCTTATAAGTTTTTCCCTGGGCGAGTCCGTTTCGCGTAGATCAGACTCTCATGTCGGCGAATCGGCACGTGTCAACGCTCACAGCACGGCCCACTGAGCCATTCGCTGCATTTACTAATGCTTCCCACAACGAGCGAAGAACTTCATTCAAGAGCGCAACCCGACACCTTGTAGTGCTACGCATGGAACTCAAGAAGGAGAGCTACATTATGTTGCTAACATTGTCCGAGTTCCCTCGAGGTCCAAGTACACCACTGCAGTATAGGTAAAAAAATATTCCTGAAGTGGCATCTGACGTCAGGCTGGGCACCTTCATCCCAGGTTTCGCTCCGCTCTAAACCGAGCTCCGCTCGAGGGCTCCGGGTAGCTAAGATTCCAAAAGTGTAGATTAAAGTGCGTACAACTTTATATAGAGTTAGTACTTTTTATATTATATAGCTAGAGCTATCTGTAGTAACAGTTTAAAGTTAACAGATCTAATAGTTATTAAGACTTATTAAAAGTTAGAGACATAGATACGTTAGATTTAAAGGTAGAGAATAAAATAAGCCTAGAACTTAGTAGCTATATTAGTATAACAGCTTTATTAGTAACAAATGTAGCCTTCGTTACTAAGTACTTAGATAACATTATATATATATATATAAGAATAATATAGTAGTAAGTAAGTAGTAATATCTTTATAGATAATATAGTAGCAATAATAGCGACAGTAGGGCTATATAAACTTACAAAGAGTACTTCAACCTACTAGGATAATAAATCTACAGACTAATGCAAGTCACGCCATATTTCCGCGCCAAGACAGGCCGCATATCAGATCAAATCAGATACGAGCGAACTGAATTGTCTGACATCATTATCGTTTGGATGTGGCTCTCTCTCGGAGAGAGAACACTACGCGTAGCGCCCCTTCGAACATCACAGCAGATCTCGTGCCGTTGATAAGTTGGTGTTGAGATTGGGCTCAAGATCTGTTCCAAATAGTGGCGCGATCATGCTGGGCGGAGCACTCGGCTACATAAGCCGACCAATTAGATAGTCCCTGGTCAGTATGGTGCATAAAAGACTTCGCTTTCGTCCGGCATCAGGCGCCCTTCAACCACGCCATTACCTGCTGTGTGCCTGTAATGCAGCTACTCGAACCTTAAAGTGTACTTGGATCGCAGACGGAACCGGTTTTACTTCCTCACCACTGATTTTGTCGAGGGCCAAGGCGGAGGACTTAGGACGGAGCAGGTCGCATATGCCAGTGCCACGCGCATCGATTTTCGCTCGCATTTCGCGTGCGATTATCGTTACTCCCATCCTCTTCTAGGGGAGGTTTCTCGAGGAGTAGACTCAGTGCTTAAGGCTAGCCGCCGGCCCTATGCGGGTGCTGTTGACTCCGACGTAAGCAATACATCGTCAAAGTAACGACGGAGCCGGCCTTTAAACTATCGTAGATGGATCGTAGACACGCTATTGTCGACAGTTCACACCGTCGCTGCCGTCCGCAACTATCGACTAGCGATAATGCGGGTAATAGGCCCCAACAGATGGAGTCTTGGCGTTGCACGTACGTAAACGCGTGCGAGCAACGTTATTCGCACGCACCGAATCCACCCTGCCGAGGACCGCCACGTCCTGTCTAGGAATAGACGGACTGTAGTCGCCGTATGCAACCAAAGTACGAGGCTCGAGATCCACAGGAGCGAGCTGTTACCGCGCTCGTGGGACTCCCCTACTTATGCTGATGTATTCCCTCTTCTTCTATTCGTCGACCTTCACCGAAGCTGTGCTGCTCTCGAGCATTGCTTACCGGAAGATTCTCATGGACTTGTCGTTACCTCAACGCCACAGCACAGGACGCTGACAGGCGCTGGCCTCATCATATCGCTAAACTCAACGCCAATTGAACTGCTCAGAATGGTGCCAAGGAAGCGTGGCAGTCAATGGATGGAAGATGGAGATGTTACTCGATTGGAAGATGCTCTCAACGGCAAGCGACTGTGCTCGCGCCTCAGTATGGATGATTTCCTATCATTCGACGGCCCAACTGGAATTGCTGTAGGCCCAGACGGCACTCGCTCCGACTTCTTTCTGCATCTTGGCCTTTCTGAGCGGAACCCTCGCCACAGAATCCTTTATCGCAGGATGAAGCAGGAGGCGAAGGCGGGCATGGAGCGATTGTTCGATACGAGAAAATGCTTGCAGCCGGAGCTGGTGGACGATGAGAGTGTGCAGGCACCGTATAATTTGAAGCAGATCACGGAGTGGGCATTTCAGCGCGAGGTAGAAAAGGTTTATGAACGTGCTTCGACACGGACAAGAGGGATGTACGACATTATTCGGACTGGGGAGGGCAGCAACTGGGTCATCAGATGGATGCTGTGGCGTGTTGTACAGGCAGCACAAGATCCTGTGGCACGGGCGACTAGCAGTGGAGGCGAGACGGATCACTCGACGTCGACCATGTGCTCCACAGCCACCGACTACCCAAGCGTACGAACGGACGGGGCCAGTCCTACGTACTGGGCGAGCATGGTATCACCCCATGACTTTAGTGACAGCGAGGATTGGGACATGTCGGAAGGAAAACCCAAAGTGGTCCGTGACGGGATCGACTTTAAAAAGGCCCGCCTCCCAACCACGCCGAGCAAATTCTGGGCGCATGTTATGGACGATACATGAGAACTGTGTACCGTATCCAGAGTCAAGATGCCGCGCAACATGGTCAAACCACGCCTCGTCTTGCTGCATGCTCACAACGATTTTCCCAACATGATGGCTTGCCACCTAAATCAGGCTCAGGATTGAGACAAACAAAACGGCCGCTGTGCAAGTCAGTACCTGGCGGACATTACGATCATGCTCGGGATGCTGCACCCAGAACGTCTGTCTGCGGGCATCTCGCTCTGCGCGCTTGCGCCCTCATCCTGCGCCAGCACAGCCCGTTAATAACCGGGAGATCTCATCGCTGCAGGCTACATTACTGATGGGCCAGACTCGAGCTTCATCGATTATAGTCGATGTACAAGTGGCATGCACGATGCTGTCTTTTACCTGCGCGCCACGGAAATTCATTCACGCTCATCTGCTTGAAGAGCGAACGGAATCTTGGTATTGTGGCCGACCTGGTTGGCCAGCTCTCAACATCCGGAAGGGCTTCGGACACTTAATGCAGTCGCATCGAGCTAGTCCTGCAAGAGAGTATCTCGCATGCGAGCGACAATGAGACAGCACAGAAGCCACATCATCGGCCTTCCTATTCATGGACAATAGACGAATAGATGCAGTCTGCAGCCGCTCAAGACGCAACTTGCCTCGAGGTCAACACAGCAAGCCAATGACGACTTTCTGCTTCGGGCAATTGGCAAAACTATCAGAGGCTGGAAGGAGTTGTTGGTTGAGGGCTCATTGCTTTACGTGGGTGTGCAGATTGGCCTAGACGGGAGTGGCATGTGGACGATGTGCTGCAGCGACTCTCCCAAGCCTTGAATCGAGCAAGGCTCAGTAGAGCTTGCCGGCGACCTTCCGAGATGCTACCAAAGCGGTAGGCTTTGCTTACCTAGTGGAGACTGGCATGGGATCATCGGCTTACATGCATATCATGTCCATCATTGAGGTGATAGACGCGTTGGACTAAGAAGGACTCTCATCATGCTCACCTGGTTATGCACGAATAGACGGCAGATTTCATCTCTGCATACAGTGGTCGAAAGTCGGCCGAGCTCAAGAAGAGTATCGTTACGAGTGCCGATGCTATTATTCTTGCAATTGTTCGGACATCAGTCTGTGTATGCCTGCTGCCAGCTCTTTCACGACCGAAGAACCCTCCACATCGCCGTCCTGCCGCCAAAGGATCTAGATCCCGGCGGTAGTCGTCCCTGCCGCTGAGGCCAAGCGGCATCACGTCGTCGTCTGGCAGGGTAGACCCCTTACTTAGGCACCCTCGTGAGCCGACCGTGTGGGTCAACGCGGCGCAGGACAGGCCATATGCTTGCTAGCCGCAGATGCCACTGTATCGGATCTGCACTGCATCTCCCCGCCCACTCGCTGCACATGCGGAGTCACCCTCCCTTAATGCTCACGCCATCTATTTTAGCACGATAGCAAAAACATAGCCCCGATTTCCGCACAGTCAGATTGATGTTGGTGATGCCCAGTTCGAGCTCGCAGTGAATCTTGCAGTCTACCCAGCCACGGTCCCGTTGCTGCGGAATGCTACGAGTCGTGAAGCACAAGCGGAGAAGCATAGCGGTAGACATACTGTTCGACTTCGAACTCTGTTCAATACCAAATATCGACTTCCACCCACCTCAGCAGATTTCCCCTTGCACAATAATTGGCTGCCTGCATGCCTCTCATCATGCACGGCAGATTCCGCTTCTATGGAACCGCCAGCGCACATGTTCACCTCGGTGTCAAACTGGATCGTCGCCAGTAAGCTACCCTGTAAGCATGCCACAAGGATTTCGTGCAGTTGAGCCTCGAACGACGTTCATATGCAGCCGGCGAAGAAATGTCAATCGTGTCGTCCAGTGTGTGTCTCGTGACAGGCAATTGGGTGATTTTTAGAGTTGGGGCCATGTTCTTCCGCCAAACCTTTGCGCCATTCTCTCTCTCAGTGGAGCCCGTTCACTCTGAAGCCACTAAGTCCAGGTAAGCGAGAAAATTTCATCACGACGCAGATCTTGAAAGCAGACAAGTTCATCGGAAGAGGCTCGAAGAATATATCCGACGGCGTTCACCGGGTCGTAGCTGATACAGGTAAGGTCAATCTCTTCGGAATTGTTGAGAGATGCAAGCGGTTCAGACTGCTTCGACTAGCTGCGGGCACTGGAACGCCGTGCCGTTCCCATTATCCCTAGCACCATCCTCTGCAAGTGACAGCGGCGTTACACTCCACCTTCTCCACTGCAGGTCCCGGCAGCCATGTGGTTGTTTGGCTGATGTGCGTACTCCCGAGGCGAACGACGCTGATGATGCTACACAGTGCCGCAATTCCTCGGGCTCACAGTTGCTTTACGTCTTCAGGTAACACGATGGAGGGAGCGTGCTCTGCTTGCGCTTGCCTAGCGTGCAGTAGCGATGGGTGAACCATGTTCAGTTGCCATGCTAGGATGCATGGCCGGAATCAGGTCCTGTACGTTCCAAGTCATCGCTACAGCTTGAATATGTACATCAGCAGGTCCCGCTGATGCCCGGCAGAGGAGCATGGCTTAGTGATCAAGTCGGTCCACAGTCGCTCGTCCTTCAAAGCCGCAAGATCCATAACAGGAATACTTGAGCCGTTCTTGCATATCTTCCTATCTGAACAGCAAGGGTGCTCTGGGCGTTGCTGATACGTAAACACGTACCCAGTCAGCTCCGTGGACTCAGCACACCTCCCTGGTTGGCTAAGGACCATTGCACCAGCACATTGAAAGTCAACAGGAGCCCAATGTTCGTGTTGACGACCATTTCACACAACAATCGCATTCAGGACTGAACCGCGGCAGAGCCATACTGATTGCAGCTTTGAGCCAGGGCACCAGATCGAGGGTAGCATAGATGTAAGTTGCTCTTTCGCTGTACGACCTTTGCGTGCCTATATACTGATGTCGCCATCTGCAGTGCCTGCCTAAGATCCAGAACCATAGCGCCGATATCATTCGACCAGCACGCAAGATCTCAGGTCTCGACACAATGTGCTACCTCAACAACGTCAAGTGGGAGAAGTGCGGCCACTATACGACGATCACCGAGGCATGCCCTGAAGCACGAAGAAGAAGCCCACCAGCATTGTGTACTTCGGTACACGCCCCAAAGGCCACGACGATACCGCAGCACAATGGCGTTTGTCCAGACCAAGTCAAACATCCTCGTGGCTCTGGACATTTAGCGTCGGCGCCCACCCATACTCCCACGTACGGAGACGGCAATAGCTGGTATCGCGGGCAACAACGCCGAAGGTGACGTTGATCGGTACATATCGAGGCAAGAAATTTCGTTGTGGAACAAGAAATAGCCGGAGGAGCGCAGTGCTGGTCATGGTTGGCATCGCGTGGCTTCACATCCTTTTTGAGGCAATGCTCCACGATCTTGGTCGATTTTGACGATTTGTCGAGGTTTGATTCCTGGCTACAGTCCGTCATGAACCGACACTTTTCATCCAATCCGAGTCTGTCGGCACTGCAATTATGCATGCATATAGACCAGCAGTTACGAGATCGCTTCTATGCAGGTGTGCAGAGTACCTCTCTTGAGTCGCGAGCATGATCACGTATCGATGCATGTAATACATACGCCGGTAGCATGCTAGCTATTAGCCACTGAGCTGCTGCAGGTTCTGCCAAAAGTGGTCAATGGGAGGACCTATCTCGGTGCACTTTCATGACGGTGCCGTGCGCCGAGTGAGTAGCAGCGACTGCCATTTCTAGCATTACCGGGCATCGGTAGTCGCATGCGCATTCATGTATGCGGCCCTGAGCTCGCGTGGTTGTGCCACACAGCGTCTGCCAGTCTTTCACGAGTAAGATTGTCGCGCTTCGAAGCACCGTTTGCAAAAACTGCATCGCCGGAGAAAAGATGCTTCACGATAGACCAATCTAGCCGTGGACGTCTTGCATAGCAAGCCGACACCACGACGTCGGATCCGACAACCCCTTGCCTAATAAAGCAAGTGCTCGGAGCTCAGCCGTGGAGGAAGCTCAGCCTGTCGAGCGGCCACCAGATTCCCCGGAACAGAAGGTGTATCTTATCGAGCCTCTGAAGGTATTAGCTAGAAAGACCCAAGTACAGACAAGCCAGAGTGACCGCTGCCGTAGATGACGAAAAGCAGTCCGAACTGACATTGTTGGAAGGTGATTGTTGGTGATAAGCCATATACGGCTATAGCTGTCTGACAAAATCGGTTCGACATAACCAGAAAATTGCAGCATCTCCAGACAGAGAGCGTCCCAAGAACACCGCAGCGCTCATAGCCTTGGATACACCCAGGCCGTGGCTGGGTAAAATGTCGGCCGCTTCTCAGCACTCAGCAGCAACCCCTTCGTTGATAAAGGGTTCCGAGCGTGAAGGCCAATGCATTGATCATGCCACAACCGCGTTCAGATTATGGTGGTACAGTGACATTCGTAGCGGGGCTTGAGTGAGGCTTTCCGCAAGCTAGACTGCAGTGTCTAGGAGATGCTCATGCCCGCTCTTTAGCGGCATTGGGACAATGCGTCTTCGAGTAATGCAAGGATTCTACAAGACTGCCACCTGATTAGGTACAGCAAGCAGAACTTTCTTCATGGTATCGGCCTCGCGATTTGCAGAAGGTCATGTCTTGCCATGTCGGTATTCGAGGATCTTGGAGTGCAGTGAATCACCCAATAATCATGCCATAAGATCATAGGGAGGACCTGAAGTCCCTCGTTGCCTTCGATGTGTAGCTTCAGCATTCATCCTCCAGCGACTTCTTGCAGTGGCCAAGCCATGTAGCTAAGCCATTCCTCCGGTAGAACTCGCCGAATAGCATAGATCTCGCGCTTTGCCGTAGCATTATCTGCCGAGTTACCAAGGTATTGTAACGCATCCGTATGTGCAATGACGGCGAAGAAGTATGCCAGAATGACCAAAGCCCGCGGTCTCATTTCTCCCACAAAGTCGATGAACTTCCGCGGGATCATGAAGGGAAACATACATATCCAGCGCAGGTTGATGTCAGCTGCCTCGCCGGACAGGATGACGCGTCTGAAAGCCGCAATGTAACTGAGGGTAGTCTCGTAGCTCTCCGTGGTCTCTTCATCCCACACATCGGCCGAAGGGATGTCTCGGTTGAGCACGCCGCCGAACTCCTTTTTGATATCTGCTTCTAGTGAATAGGCCGCTTGCCAGATAGGTGCAGTAGTTTCCATTAAGATCTTGAGCCCAGTGCCGTCCGCGACGTTCTCGGGTGGAGGCAAAACAGTAAAAGCTCCTCTGCCGACTTCCAGCCAGTCCATGGGTGGCGAGTAGGGCTCCAAGCTGCGCTCTTGAAGCATAGCCAACGCGTTCAAGGTGATGAGAAGAGCGGAGAACGCCACTGCGTCTGTATTGCAGTTGTCCAAATCTGATACTGCGTTCATCTGCTCTCGTAAGGCCAGGATCCAGTAACTCTCTCTGGCTGTGTATATCGTGGGGTCCTTTGCTCCTTTACCGAGCATGTGTGTTGCTGTCATGGTGAACATTGCATATAGTACATTTTTGTGGTCGAGTGCAACCTGAGGCACTTCCCCATACCACAACTCCTTCCATTCCGGTGGCGAAGTCATGCCAAAGGGACGCGAAACCTGAATCATCCAGTAGTGCAGCAAGCGCAGCTCCATATACCGCCTTTGTTCTGATTCCTCTGATACCAAATCGGGTGCTGACGCTGCCGAGACTGGCTGAGAAGGGAACTCACCACTGCTATCTGGCGGGCTGTCTTCTGAGATGGCTCCAGGCGATAATTTCATCGAACGAGAAGGTGCTTCCGCTGACTGTGACTTCGGTCGAGAGCGTGTCGGCTCTGGCGCGACATAGACACAGTCCAGTCCAAGCCTCTGACAGTTGCCGCATTCTGGTGTAACCTCGTCACACTTCACACGGCGCGACTTGCATGTCTGACAGCCTTTCCGGGATTTCTTATGGCCGACCTTGGGAGCGCGGATCGTTGGCTTCCGTATGCCATTTGCGCCGTTGCCAGACGACATGCTGCGTTGATGATGTTTACAAATCAGGCGCCCGCCTTTCGGCCGTCGATATCGGGGATCCCTGCGTTGCGCCGTGCGCTGTACATCTCAGCGGATGTTGCCCACTTGAGGTCACCTCATCGCCGGTGCTATATGGCAGGCGGCTGAAAGAATGGTCGATAAATAGTGGTCAGATGACACGGCATGGCAAGCGGGACTCGAGCAGAATCATTTTGTTGCTAAAGCCAGGAGCGGTATAGCGGGACTGGTGCCTGAGGCGTCAGTCTTGGCACTGCGTCGGAAGTCAAGTCATTTGGTTTGTGTTCGGTCGGGAGATGATGCAGATGATTGCTGTCAACACGTTTCGAGGCAACGGAGGTCGGAGTGACCAATCGACTGTATGGTTTCAGGCTGTGACAGATATGCTCTTGATCCCCAGCACATACCATGCCGTTCTTCCCCGCCTGAGGGGCTCATGTAGTCATTGTCTAGCGTCAGACCTGTGCTAGCCAATGAGAGTCTACTTCCAAAGAAGGAACACGTCGATGGGTTTTCCATCGTCATATCCGGCTATGTCTGCAGGCTGGGCCACCGTGCACCGATGTGAGATCTGCCTTGTGGCGGGCGGTGATTCATTGGAAGCCATATAACCACTTCTGCCACCTTCACGGGAGCAGGATGAAAGAGCATTGCAGATACCTTTGCCCATTCGCAGCTGTGGATGCAGACAGAGGTCACAAAACCACGCCTTGGGCTTCCGATGTAAGCGGTAGTCTGCGCGAGGCACACCAAGCTGTCTCTCGCGCTCACTCGGTGGCGAGGTCCGGCCTGCGTACTGTCAGTGTCACCGAGCTGTCGTCCATTGAAATCGGGAAAATGGCAATACCGTGCCTTCTTTCGATGCTGTGGCCCCTGACAGCGCAATGCAATGCAATACAGGGAGAAAATATAACGACTGGCGAATGCATGGTGCCCATTAATCACAAAGAATGACTGGCGAGGCAGTTGCGCCACTAACCCAAGCACGCCAGCGCTGTAGTGGCTCACTGCAAGACGAGGTCGGTTACCGCCCCTGGATATTGGTGGACTACATGACCACCTCATCGCCTGGCGTAGCTTATCACCACAAGTTTCAGGGCGATCACATGAATCCTACGTCTTCAAGGACATTAAAACCATCGTCGGCAGAGGCCAGGCTCGCATCAAGAAAGTCAACAATCCCCAGTCAGCCGCGACTGGCAACTCGATGGCCAGCTCCGGCACTGTCACTAACGAGGATGTGTAATACGTTGCACCAGTGTCGATTGGCGATAATACATGGCAATTGACTGTCGACACTGGGTGCGAGTCAACACCGAAGCTGCCATAATGACACGCCCCTGATTATGTTCCTGCTCCAAACACATCGTGTGGCGCACAACGTGCCTGCGAGAAGACCTCGACAGGCCGAGTCAACCGGCGGCTCTATGAAGGTCAGCTACGGCAGTGGCTCGTTCGCTGGGACCGGATACATGGACCGGGCCGCACTTGGAGGCTTGATGATTATCTCGCAGCCTGTTGGCGCCGCATCTTCAGTAACAGGGTTCGACAGTGTTGATGGAATCATCGGCCTCGGTCCAGTTGCTCTGACGCAGGGCACCGGCTCAAATGCAAACGGCATCCGCAGATTAGCAACACTCGCTGAGACACTACCAGACGGTGTTCGAGTATGGCTAATACCCCCCTGCAGTGCCAACTTTCATGGACAACCTCTACAAGCAAGGCTCCATCTCTACAGACGCCCTCGGCGTATACTTCAAGACAGAGCGTTATAGTAATTTGATTAGTATTGCTTAATCAAGGCTTATATAAAAGGTATTTTCAAAGTAGGTAGTATATTACATATGTCTTTCTAGGATTAAAGGTGCTACAAATAAAAAGGCTCATTAGTTCTTAGCGGCCAATGCCTCAGGTTCTAATGGGCTGCAGCCTGATCGCACGCTTGGATCGTGATAACCTACAGCTTTTTCATTTGCAGCACCTTCCACTCTAGATAGACACCTGCAATACGCTGTCTGCTTTTGAAACACATATTTTACGAGCACAAATCAATTCGGATAGAGCGATAGAATTGACGCTCCTCGGGCAACGGCAAAACTGAGTACATGGCGAAACGGACCTACACTAGCGTGATTCTTCGGATGACCAATCGCAGGCTGGTACCGGCAATGCAGACGATATCCGAACTTGCGTTGGACCTCAATGTATCGTTTATCACATTGTTTTGCTTGTCGCGGATCATCATATCCTCACGCATGACTATAGCACCGCAGAGGGCGTGCAGAACAGGCTTTATCCCAGGCTAAGTAGTCATCATTGTTTCTTTCATATTTCCTCTCATTCTTCCTTCTGCAAGAGCCACCACTACTCCGACCTTCAACACCAGTAACCACGCACCGCAGCCTGATTGAAGCTCTGCCGACATGGCCAATGATGGCTGGACTCAAGTCCCACGTAAGTCCAAGCCAGGTGTGAACTTCAGTCGTCACCTACCTCAATCTCCGAAGACAAATACACCGAACGCCGACCGCACGAACCCTCCTTCGCGAGATCTGGCACTTGAAAGTGTGAGAACAGACTATGAGAAAAAGCTGAAGACTTGGCAACAAAGTCAGTGCAGACAGGTAACGCTCCGAATCTTAGACCGCATAAGGCCCGACAATGGCTGCTGGACCATCAACACAGCAGTATGTCTAGCAAGTGGAAGCTTCAGCAGAGACAATCTCGAATGTCGAAGAAGGAGCATTTGGCAAATCGTAGTGTTCGTGGACCTATGCAAACACCTTGGAGAAGATATGAAGATGGTCGCCCAAGAGCCTTCATACACAGTGTTGGACCGGGAGTTCTTGCAGCAATTGGGTGTCGAGGCGCTGGATGTTGATGTGGTCAATGGTGGTGGACTTGGACAAGCGACAGAACACCTAGGAGATAAGACCCTTGTGTTCGAACCATTCCTCGACATGGATGTGATCATGATGAAGCAGGTGTTGGAGGCCGATGTGGCGCTGTACGTTGGAAGCTCAATACGAGGCTTGATGGGCAGGACGAACGAGTTGGGACAGCTGGCGAAGCAGTTCCATGAGGCGCATAGGATGTACAACTTCCCGGAATTTGAGGCCGACCCGAATGTGTTGGGTGGTATGGGTATATATTGGAAGGAGGAACAAGACGATGAGGCATGAGTATAGACCTACGGGAAGCGTTCATCGACAAGAACTCTCAGTCAATATCTTGTAGGGGGATATCAAGGGCTCACATCGGCGGCTCCACTGGACAAAGGAGCTGTTACTTCCGGACCTCTGAGATCAATCTTGGCAATCAGTACTCGGCGTACTTCCTGGTTGCTTGCTGTGGGTATTGATTGCTGCTCTGTTTTTGCAGTCGAGGCATACATACACATGCTAAACTCACGTGTCAAGCACTACATCTTGCAACGGCAGGTCAAGTGCTGGGGACTCCAACGACACGATGCCACTGTTGAGGGTTGTGGAACACGGCCCTCGTTGAGCTTGCTAGTGCCCATGTTGCGCTCGATTACGTACAGTCTTGTGGGCCGGAGGGATGAACGGCGGCCATTGACTCAAAGGGCTCGCAGCTGAACGGCTGCAGTCGGTTGCTTCACAGCCCGTGCATTCATTGATTTCCTCCTTAGCGCGCTTTTGCAGACATCCGCTCGCGTACATAAGTTCCTTCTGGCACTTCTTCTCCTCCTTCGAACACAAAAACAACTCCCAACGCACCCACTAACTACCGCCAATCTGCACCAACTTACTGCTACTTTCACAACGCACAAGCGCTCTACTACACGCACAATAGCCATGTCTGCTTGTAACACCACGAATCTGGTCGGCAGCGCAGGCGAGGTATTGAAGAAGAACGTGAAGGAGTAAGTCGAGATGACCAATGCTGACTTCTGTAGCCTCCTCGCCGACGGCCTCTTCTCTGATTTCGCCATTGTCTGTGGCGACAAGGAATTCAAGGTCCATAGGGCGATCCTGTATACCCAGAGCAAATACTTCAAAAGCATTCTCGGTGGCGAGTTCCGCGTTAGTACAACCACGTTCATGGCCGTCTCCACTCCCACGGACATGGGACAGGAAGCGAAGGCAACCATCATTCCGCTCCCCGAAGATCCCGAGATCTTCCACGCCGTCATCTACTTCTTGTACAACTCCGCCTGGTGTCCTGGTATGACGGAGCCTACCAAGGTTGTCGCGGTGTGACAGCTCGCCGATAAGTGCTTTGTCCCGCCACTCGCTCAACTCGCAGCCAGTCGAATCAAGGTATCGAGTGACCCAAACAGCAACACCGAAGCCTTCGTCGACGCCATCGAGGCGATCATAGAGTCGGCCGCGCCGAACGACAACACACGTTGGGAATCATCTTGCCAATGGCCAAGAAGAACATCCTCCTCTTCACTCGCAACCGTACCTTCAGTGACCTTCTTCATAAGCACCGGGGTCTCAACCTGCAGCTTCTCAACGAGATGAGCTTGGGTCCGCATTCAAGCTCGAGTCTTGGCTACACTCCCTTGAATCCGGACAGTCAGCCAGACGACGACGGTTCCGACGATGGATACGGTGGATCTACCGGGCATTCTTTGGCAGTGGTGGCAGGACCCTCGGTTGAGGAGCAGACTATGCCGCAGTGATGAGAGACATACGAGCGAGGTTGTGATGGGGCAATAAGCATGCCAATGCGAGACAGACAAGCCGTGGACCGATGGACAAGTCGACCAGTCACACGAATAAGATTTCTTTGAAGAACATCATCTCAACTTGACTTCACTCTCCTTATTCTCGATGATCCTGCACCACATGAGCCGGACCCGAGCGCAGCCTAGAGGTAATGACGCATGCGCTTTAGGACTTCTTCCAACATGCCAGGCCGCTAGGCCTCAGCTCGCGGTGAAGTCACGACCATCCAAACATGTCTGTAGTAATGGCTGAATCGTCGACGCGCTATGGATCGTGCACTCCTTGTCTAGAACAAGTCAAAGCGACCGGTTCGGAAGCAACAGAGGCGATTGGCGACAATAGGATGCATTCTTGGTCGATCTATGCGTTCCGATGTAGTGGATTTCCTGGGAAGGTCTCAGCTGTGAACATATGTTGACGGCAGGCTCACAAGCAGAACATCATTGTACTCGTAGTCACACGATATTGTAGGATGCCATGTGGAAGTATCAGAGTATCTAATCTGCGTGGTTACATGTAAATGGGAAATGGATATCGATGACCACGAAGAAAAAAGAACGACCGCCTCCGCCAAGACAGCGAATAATCCGATGATGTTGAGGCACCACGACGTCTGATCGTGGGCTTGAGTCCAGCAGGCAATATCGTATTGATTGGTCCAAAACAACGAAGATGGCTGTCGTTGCGTCAAGATTGATTGTTGCATATGTATCTTGATCTATAGGCGAACCCGCCAAAATGCTTTGTGAAGGCGAAAATATGGGAAACGGGAAGCAAAGACGCGATGGGTATTTCTTGAAAAATCGAATGATGGGCAAGATATGCGCGATTATGCGTAGTACACGATATCTACCACGTTGACTGACCCAATGTAGGCACACCTATTGGCAAAATTGAAACTTCCGTCGTTGATATGAGAGCCCATCGAATTCGCCGTCGAGATGGAAAGACATGAATTAAGCGCCTGGGTCCAAGACGTGATGACAAAGCCCGCTCTTCGCCATGGGCTCCGCCTGTCTATCGAAGTAACCACATTTGCTACAACGGGTTGATGCGTATTTCCACTGGGAAGAAGATCGCAACTCGCTTGAGGACCAAGCGCGTTGCTACATGGCTACAAGTCGCACCTTCAGACAGCTCCACGGTATCGAGAGACTGGTTGAGAGCAGCAATAACCTACCCACCAGCTCGAAGATCTTGATGGATGTGTATGTGAAGGATCATATGCACGCCAAATACTCGGCCCTAGCAGGGCTGTTGCGTCGATCGAAAGGCTCACGTCACAAACAATGCGCCAGTTCGGTCAACAACTAACGCCCATCGAGCGTATTCCTTGGCCTCTTGTTGCGAGAGAAATTCCATGCAAAACGACCTCCATCTTCGGCACTGCAAGAGGATAAGACAACCGCGAACGCAAAAAGAACGATAACCCCCGTCGGAACCGCAACCTGACAGTCATTCCTGACCCCGGATGGCGGTTTTCCATCAGGGAAAAGGAGAGATAGTGACACTAAAAATCATCGACGACCATTCCCGTTGTGCCATGCCGGCGAAGGTGGTTGTCGAGGGCTGCAAATTTTGGACACAGTATATACCTAGTGGTGCCATGTGCATTGGCGGTAAAGGTATCGAGCAAAGTCCACGAGACCATGACACCTTCGACATTTCCCTCCACGACTCGGCGGTGTCGTTGGCATATCGTAAGAGCGCTGGTCAAGCGAACATTGCTTCAATCTCGTACATGAACGACGCTATGGGCTTTCGCTAAAGTAGCTCTCAACGTCAGAACACATTCCCACTCAGAATATCATCCCTCTTCCCCAGATGGAAAACAGGTATCCACTCCAACGGCGTCGGCACCGTAACCATCTGTCCTCCCGCGTACGTCTCATTCGTCCACCAGTACGTCCACTCTGTCGTGCTATTGCTCGAACTTGTCTTTGGGAGATAAACGTTCCACTCCGTAACATTCGGCAGCGTGACTGGCGTTACAAGAAGTCTGGGGCCAAACATGTACTGCTGCGTCGTAGCATTCGTGTTCATCCTCGTCATGTTCAGGATGTTCGGGTCAGTGAGACTGTAGTCCATGTATAATGGCCTCATGATCATCCGGCCGGTCTGATGGAACTGGTCGAAGATCGCTTCGAGATAGTCGTGGAGCTGGTAGCGCAGGTGGATATAAGACTTGATGATGGGTAAATTGCTTTCGCCGTATGTCCAAGGTTCGTTGTCGCAGGTGTAAGCGCTTTTGAAATTGCAGGCTCGGGCCCCGTGATTTCTCATGAAGGGTAGAAAAGTCCCCCATTGCAGCCAGCGGACATATAGCTCACGGTACGGGTCTTCGTCGATGTTGCCGCTCCAGGAAACGGTTGGATCGCCCTGAAAGCCGCCGATGTCGACTGTCCACCATGACCAGCCCGTTGCTGCGGCGCTTAGCCCGCTGGCAACTTGAGCGGAAAGTGTCTCCCAGACAGACGTTGTATCGCCCGACCAGATCATGCTGCAGAATCGCTGCGAGCCAATGTAGCCGGATCGCGAGAGCGACAAGTATTGACATGGATCACCCTCCTTTGTGCTGGTCGCGTTGCGTTGTCCGTCTTCAATTGCTAGCTGATGCGCCCAAGGATACAGCTTCCCAACACTAGCCTGAGTGCCAGCATAGTACAGCACGTCGGCTATTGGGTATGGCAGCGATTGGATAGCGTCGCTCTGACCGTTGTTGCTGTACGCCTCACCCAGATTGCCACCATCGGCTTGATCGATCCAGAAGTTCTTGATGCCCTGGTCGTAATAGTTGGCCTTCAACAGTGACCACAAGTATTCGCGGGCTTGAGGATTGGTGGCGTCGTAGTTACGAATATATGAGCCGTTGAAGCTATCTGTCACTCCAGACCCAGATCTCGTGGCGGAGAGGAAGCCATCTATCTGCATGGTCTCGTAGTTTGAGCTTGCATCTTCCACACTTGGCCACAGCGACGCCATGATCTCAGCACCTGTGAGGTCTTTGACACGCTGAGCCATGTACGTGATGTTCGGCCAGAGATCGTTCTGCAGCGCGAAGTCACCCTGGTATGCCCACGATAAGTAGTCGATCACAAGCATAGACACTGGGATGTCATAATCGTGAAAGTTCTGCGCAAGCTGGACGAACTCGGATTGGTTCTCGTACCTCAGCTTACTGTGCAGGTAGCCAAGTGAGAAGTCTGGAGGCGTTGGTGCGCGGCCCGTCAACGCCGACAAACGCCTCTGCAGAGTGTCGTAGTCGCCTTGGGGAGCAGAAACAACGACATAGTCGACAAGCGTGGTAGATTTGCTGGTGAAGCGGTTCCTCAGCTGCCCAAATTCCATCTCGCCCTCGCTAGCTGAGTTCCAGATAAACCCGTATCCTCTGCTGCTCATGAACACGGGAGTCGGGATATGCGTGTTGAAGTTGATTAGATCAATTACATTGCCTTTCTTGTTGACAAGATGATCCTGCTGAGTGCCAGTGCCATAGATCTGCTCGTCGGGAGTCGTGCTGAACGAGAAGGCTGCCGAGAACTCATAGCCACGATCATTCCATGAGTAGTACCGCGAGTTCAAAGACTTCAGTGGGGAGTACTCGTTGGTGAGGAGTGTCTCACTTCCATCCTGCTCAACCCTGTAGAAGGCCAATCGTACAATAGTATGGTTGTTCTGGTTCGGACTGTAGGTCTTGACAATGGTGTTGCCATTTCTGATTGCCACAGTCTGCGTGCCATTGACCTTCACGTCGTACTTCATGCCTGACGATGTTCCATTCTCCGGTCCCTCAAGAGGCGGATCATACAAAAAGCTGACTTCGTTGCCATTTGGCGGCCTGAATGGCCATGCTCGGACACGAAAGCCATCGTGACCAAACGGCTGAACCAGTACTGTCTCGAAACCGTGCTGAATTCGGAACCCAGTCGAGTTTGGCGCGACGTAGTCGGCGCTGCTGTCACTGTACTGGGCAGATACTATCATCGAAAGTCTGGCTGCAGCCACAATGGCTGACAGGAATGGAGCTCGCATGATGCTTCTGTATATGATGTCGACGTGTAGAAGAGAAAGACTTACGGAAGGGCTTGAAGATTCAATATATCGGATCTGGCGTTGCAACGTTGATTGATCTCGCCGATGACAGGATGGTGGCGGTACAATAGATTAGGCTGATTGAGCATCTCCTCACTACTGCTATGTACCGTTAGTCTTGAGTTGCAGAGATGAGGAGATGCTTTTGGAGAACACACTCCTCCACCTGCCGAAACCTTGCTCACCTCATTTCGGTCTCTCGGTGGAGGTCTGAACCGAGTGATACACCGAAGCCTGGAATATTTTGCTGTCGGACGTGTGGTCATTAAGGGTTGGAGGCCAGTGTTGCCACGCTGTGGCCATGAGCTTGTCTGCAACGAAGGCATGGTGCTTGGTCGCCAAAGCACCGCCAGGGGATCAAACGGCCTCAATCGACTGTTTCCGGCCACATCGTCGCCGTCGCGCTGCGTCTCTCCGAGCGTGTCGTTCAGCCATCTCGTGGAAGCTCATCCCGTCGTGATGGCAGTCTGACACGTGCTGCATTGTCGTGTACATTGTCGTCGTCGTGACGAGAAAGAGAGAGAGAGAGGCGGAGTGGAGGATGAAGTTGGAACAAGAGATGCTCGCTCTCGCTTGAGAGCGGACCTTTCTGCGGTGGCGGGGTGTGCGGTGCCATGAGGCGATTGGCTGACCATTTATTTCCTGGGAATAAAACCTCCAATTTTATTGAAGACCATCTCTCAAGCGTCATCAACCCACGTCGGCCATGAAGCGCACAGCGGAAGACAGTCAGAGTGATGGCAATGGCAGCAAAAACAAAAGATCTGCCGTCGATCAGTCAGCCATCGACAAGTTTCGATTCGGTCTTTTTCATCCTCAAACCGTGGACCGTTATGCCAGCGAATATGCCGGGTCGGCCCCATACAAGCATGCTGTCGTCCACGAATTGATCAACGATGGCCTTCTACGCGACGTGCGCAACGAGATTGTCAACAACATCGAATTCACGCCCAAGGAGACCGACATATACAAAATTCACCAATCGGGAGACTTGGCCAATCTGGACGGCCTTCCTGCTTCAGCGCTTGACAAATTGCCTTCATTGCTGAAGCTGAGAGATGCCTTGTACAGCTATGAATTCCGGCAATGGGTGTCGGAAGTCTCTGGAGCTGGCGCATTATCCGGCAAGAAGACCGACATGGCAGTCAATGTCTATGTTCCTGGTTGCCATTTGCTCTGCCATGATGATGTGATCGGCAGCAGGCGAGTAAGCTATATTCTGTATCTTACACACCCAGACAAGCCCTGGAAGGAGGAGTGGGGAGGTGCACTTCGCCTGTACCCTACAGACGAGATCAAAGATCAAGAAGGCAATACATTCAAGCTGCCGCAGTCAATGTGGACCAAGGTCATCCCGCCAGCCTGGAACCAGCTCTCCTTCTTCGCGGTACAGCCTGGTGAGAGCTTCCACGACGTCGAAGAAGTATATCATCGTACTTCTGTCGATAGTGAAGACGACGGAGGCCGGGTCCGCATGGCCATCAGTGGCTGGTTCCACATTCCTCAAGAAGGCGAAGAAGGCTTCGAGCCGGGTCTCGAAGAACGACTCGCCGAGAAGAGCTCCCTCCAACAACTCCAAGGCAAAGCCGATGAATTCGATGAACCACAGCACCAATGGCACGACCCCAGCCAGGGCAGCCAGAGCTCAGAGGGCGAAGACGACGAACTCACAGAACCTGAACTCGACCACCTAATCAGATTCATCACGCCCAACTACCTGACCCCCGAAACCGTCGAAGAACTCAACGACCTCTTCAGCGAAGAATCAGTCCTGCAACTGACCGACTTCCTCAGCCCCAAATTCTCCACCGCCCTCCGCACAGCGCTCGAGCACGAATCTCAAGACGCCATCGCCTTGCAGACTTCTCGCCCACCTCACAAACACCGCTACCAGTACCTGCACGCCTCCACCTCAGACCCACCCGACTCAGACTCGCCGCCCCTAAAGCAACTCCTCAACGACCTCTTCCCAAGCCAAGCATTCCGCAAATGGCTCTCCCTCGTTACCGGCCTGACCCTAAAACGCTGCTCGATCCTCGCCCGCCGCTTCCGCCGAGGCCTCGATTACCAGCTCGCGCAAGGCTACGAAGGTGAAGAGCCGCAGCTAGAGTTCACGCTCTGCATCACGCCCTCCGCAGGCTGGGCTCCCGACGAAAACCCCAGCGGCGAAGGCGGTACCGCCAACTCCAAAACTCCCGCTACTTCCACCGCGGAAGAAGAAGACAACCCCGGCGGCTACGAACTCTACATGGCCGGCGACGAAGTCGAGGACGAAGATGAAGACGACGACGGATCCGATCACGGCGTTACAATTCCAGCTAGTGTACAGTCCCAAACAGGCGCGGGTCGACGCAGGTCCACGAAAAAGAAGAAGGCCGACCCAGCGGTGTATCAAGCCGCCGCGGATGACGAAGATGATGGAATTCTGTTTAGCAACCCTGCAAGCTGGAACACGATGAGTATCGTGTTGAGGGATAAGGGGACGTTGAAGTTTGTTAAATATGTATCACAGAACGCGCCGGGGGCGAGGACGGATATTACGGGCGCGTGGGAGGTCGAGGATGATGGGGAGGATGAGGAGGGGGTCGAGTGAAGTCGTTCGAACTTGCAAGACTGTTGAAAATGTCTACACAGCTCCCAATAGAATGGTACAGGAAAAGCGAAGCGTCTCTTTGCACATGGATGGTGATGATTTCATGTACAGCCCTCCTCTATCATGCCGTGCCATAAGGACACCGCGGCTCATCTCTGGTAGCAGTACTTCGTAAAGCAAGCATCACACGCGCTCGGTAGCTTCGTGCCATCTCTATTCTTGATACCGCACGCGAAGCAGAACGGCCACTCCCTATCCCCATTCTGCGTCGCGATTGCATTGCCGTTATTGATCATAGCGTTCGTCTCCTCCACCGAGTACTGAATCTTACTCGTCGGCTGGTTCGACATGAACGTGTAGTTGACGTTCGGAAGGTAAATGATGAACATCTTACTGGTGTCGTTGCATCCAAAGAACGTTGCTCGCTTGTTGAGGCCCTTGGCCACAAACTCCGCCACTTCAGGGATGTACGGCATCCTCGTGAGGCCGGCGCCTTGCGCGTTGAGATAGGTTTGACGAATTTCGGTTCCGTTGGGGAAGTCATCAGTTGTGTCCGCGGAGTTATCATTCGCGATGAGGACGTCCACGACTCGTCCTTGGACTTGAATGAAAGGCCAGATCGGGACATTCTGCCCTGCCAGCCCGCCATCAGCCATGGTGATGAGCTTGCGCTCGTTGACAGTGGGGCTTTGGGGCAGCTTGTAAAACGGGTTAGGGTAAATTCCGAACAAGTCCTGGAACGCGGGAGTCTTTGTCTCATTCAAAAGGGCCTGGAGAACTTGTGCTAGAGGGGCGTCGCCGGTTGTGACGGGCTCGATGGGTTCGCATGCGGCGGCGAAAATGTCGGACGAGGTGCCGAAGACGTAGCCGATGTTGTCGTAGTCTTTGATGCATTTGTTGGAGGTGGTGGGCTTGCCATTGGTGAGGTCGCTGCCCATGTACTGCGATCGGGCGAAAGCGGCGACGCCGTTGTCCCAGGAGCCGTATTCATAGGGGTGGAACTCGTACTGGGTGGCGTTTCGGGTTGGGTAGCATTGACCAGAGTAGCTGTTGTCGACGCCGAGGGCGGTGATGATGGGGTAGGGGACGTTGTGAGAGGTGAAGTTGCTGAGGCTGGTGAGAGAGGAGAGCCGGATGTTGTCGCCGCCGTCGTTGCCGTAGAGGAGCTGGTAGGAGAGCAAGCGGCCGTAGGGGTCGACAATGGTGTTGTCGAAGCCGGCTAGATTCTTTGCCGTCAGGTCAACAGCGACCTCTGCGTACTGATCGGAGGCGAGGAGATTCGCTGGGAGAAGCAGACTGGCTTGGAAGGCCCCTTCCCATAACCCGTCACGAAGAGAAGATACCGTCGGCCAGTTGTTGCCGGCTAAAGAGCTGAGGAACCATGCTCCGCCTGATCGTTGTTAGCTTGGTCTTTCCAAGCTGAATAGGGACGAATCATACCTGAAAGACCAGCCTCATACGTAAGACCTTGGAAGACACCACTAGTACCAACGTTGCTATCTCTCCCGTCAATTGCCTGTATCACACCAGCGGTCTCGAGCAGAGCACGGTAGCCACCTCCGGACGAGGTGAAGCCGACCAAAGGCTGGTTGGCTGTGGTGAAGTTGCCCTGCTTCTTCAGCCAAGCAGCGAGGCCCTTGTCTGCCTTGGGCCTGCGCGAGGAGATGAACCTCTTCTCGTCAGCACTGACACTGTCTGCATTGCGTACGAGCGGAGTACTTGGACAGCTTGTCGACTTTGGAGCATAGTCGAGGTCAACGACTGGTATAAGACGTGGTTCGAGTGCTTCAAGTGCTGGAGCTGCACGTGCAACAGCACACAAAGCGAGGGTGGCGACAAGCGAACGGACAGCCATAATGTTGGCCTCTACGGAGAGGAGCAAAGTGAGGTTGGGAAGCGCGACTTAACGGGACTCTGTGTGCAGGGGACGAAGAGTCTCCCATATATGTCAGAGACTGAGTGCAGATGGTGGCCAGGCAGTGTCAGTGCAATCGCAGCATGGCCTGGAAGCGATTAGGGACGTCCTGGCCACGTTCTTGGTACATGCATGTCAACGTAGTGTATAGTTGGGGGATTATGCCATGCACAGGAAGGGAAACAAGACGTAGACGAGCGTTTGCGATCCAACGAAGTGTAGCAGGTGGGCAACTCTATTTGTATGTGCCTGCCACAGCATCGTCGTAGCGGTGGGAGGGCGCAGATGGTATGTCTTCTTATGCATGCCGCGCGACTCCGCCACGACGGCAGTCAGGCGAGGTGGCGTGGCGTGGCGTGGCGTGGCGTGGCAAGTGGATATCGGGTCGAGGTCGAGCAGCATGGCGGGAAGTTGATGAGGTACGAACCCATCAGCGACGTTTCGGTTCGGTAGAAGCAGATGGAGATGGCGTTCATGTGAGACTGATGATGTGAGATGAATGCACTGCATGGGGTTGGATGTCCATGGCAGATGCTGGTGCTGGCGCCCGACACTCTGATGAAGCCTCCGAAACATGGACCATTTCATCATCTCTCCCTTCAAACAACCAGATAGCGTTATTCAAGGATAAACGATATCTCTATATCGGGGCGTAGCGTTCGATATGGATACCTTCATAGCGAGCCACCAAGCAGTCAGGCATCGTCGGCCTCAGGTACGGCTGCACCTGCACTCCCTCCTCCATCTCTATTCGACCAGCACGTCTCACATCTTCCACGAAGCATGGTTGGTATATCTAACTGCTTCTTGCGTTGCAGCCGTTTTGTTTTCTTTTGTTTTGTTACTAGGTCATATAACGTGCAGCTGACAACGCATCTCCCAAGCCACTGGCGATCGTCTTGTCTTGTCTTGACAGCTCCGCCTGAAACGTAGTTCTAGTTTGCCGCGTATTTATTCCTGATCTCCTGCAGGCACAGCACGTAGACCTGGGCTTCAAGGATGGCAGAAGCCAGCAGTAATGGAGAGAATGGAGTCGACCTGGAAAAGGAGCTGTCGTGCAGTGTGAGCGATTCTCCCGGGATTGCACATGTGTCTGTCGACCGGCACGCGACCTAACTAACAAACAGGCGTAGATCTGCACGGACATCCTCTATCAACCTCTGACACTGCTTGACTGTCTGCACACCTTCTGCGGCTGCTGCTTGCAAGAATGGTTCACGTGGCAGCGTGCTTCGGCCGTCAGCGGCAGTCGAGCGAAGCATCCATATACCTGCCCATCATGTCGCGAGACCGTACGAGCCACCAAGGCCGACTGGCGGCTGGCCACGCTGCTGGAGGGATATCTCCGAGCCAATCCAGGTCGGGAAAAGCCCGAGGAAGAGAAAGAGGAGATGCGCAAGCACTACAAGCCGGGAGATGATGTGCTGCCTCCTGTGCATACACAGCGCGAAGAGGACGACAGCGAGGATGAGAGACTGATCGCAGAGGTCCGGGAGCTGAGCATGGCAAGTGTGGATCCCAGCGCGGATCGGCGAAGGACTCAACGAGCACCCAGAGACAGGCATCGACTGCGACAGGAACGACGAACAAGCTCACAGTCTCGACACGCTGCAGAAGAGCTTGGACGGCAGCAAGAGTCTAGTCGGTGGGTGGCACGCCAGGCGACGAGGCAAGAGTCTGTCGAGGATCGGCAGATTGAGCACCAGCCTTCGTTACGGAGCCTGCTGAGTGGTTCAGATATCAGCTCAGAGGATGTACAACAGGAGATCCTGCAGTCAATCTACAACGAAGGTCTCCTACATGGCATCGACATTGACAACCTCACACCAGCACAAGAAGACGAGCTGACAGAGCGCATTGCTGAGGCATATCGAAGACGACAAAGGCATCGTGAGCGATCCAGGAATCGCGAAAGAGGTCAACACGACGAACGTTCTTCACAATCGCAAGCATCTCGGCCAGAAAGTCCCGGAAGGGACCAGCGTCGCGTTAACACCTCACAATCACAACAGCAGCAATCAAGAGAATCACGGGCACGTCCTCCAATCAGCCGACCTCATCTCTTCGACCAGGCTGGGACCGGAGCAGTGCGCAGTAAGCGGAGATCTGCGAGCTCCACCAGCAGTCGCAGAGTCACTTCCGGCGAGGTCAACTCAACCCCCCACGAAGTTGTACCAGCTGCACGTTCCGTGACAGACCTTTCGACAGGGCAGAGACCGAGCGACACACAGCCATCACGGCCTCGCGCGTCGTCGAGTAATGCTCGCAGCACGACTGATCCCTCAGGAATGCACAGTGACGTTCAGCGTGTACGTGGATCATCAACCTTAGTATCAGGAATTGTCGACGACTCAGTCGGGCCTTCCAATCGAGACCCTCCGAATCAACCACCTCGAAGCCAGACAAATCCTTCAAGTGTCAGCACGAGTCAGGTACCAGCGGCAGCAATCCATAGCCATGTCGCGGCTCAGATCACTCCTGCCCAACAAGCGGTCCGACCTGCAGTGTCAAAGTCCGCTTTTGCTCCCGAACGCGTTGAATTGAGAACACCACAACCACCCATGCCGCCGTCATTGACCTGCGCACGGTGCGCAAAGCCCAGTATTGAGACTGAGCTCCACTACAACTGTTCCAAATGCGATGGTGGGAACTTCACTATATGCCTTCGATGCTATCGTAGCGGCCTAGGCTGTCATCATTGGTTTGGCTTCGGTTTTGCCGCGCTGTCAAAGTACCAACGTGAAGCACCGCCAGAAGGGTATCCCAGAGGCTACGACTATCCACATATTCTGACACCGCGACGTTACAAGCTCCAGTCATCACCTTCCACAGACGGAGCTGCGACATCCAACCCAGATGAAGGCGCATTCTGCGAGTCCTGCCTCAGCAACGCCAACAAAACTTACTGGTACTGCGCCACGTGCCTCGACGGCGCCTGGGGTTTCTGCAACAGCTGCGTCCTCCGCGGGAAGCACTGCACACATCCTCTCCTCCCCATAGCACACATCAGCACTCTCCCACCAGACTCCTCCCGAGACCCATCACGGCTCCAATTCCTCCCCCTCCCGCACCTGAAACAACACAGTTACGTGCACGTCCCCGCCATCACAGCCTGCGACATCTGCACTCTCGACATCCCCTCGACATCGACCCGATACCACTGCTATCAATGCAGCGCCGGCGACTACGACATCTGCACCACCTGCTACAGCTCCCTCGTCTCGACCGGCAAGATCTCCACCGCGAACGGTCCAAACGGCTGGCGCCGCTGTCTAAATAACCACCGCATGTCCGTCGTCGGCTTCTCCACCACAGCGCAAGGACAAGTTCGCAACACGATCCGAGATCCAGTCGGAGGGTGGAGAATGAAAGAGGAACCTGGAAACACCGTGCCTCCTGCACCGCCACAGTCTGCAACAGGGACAGGTACGCGAAGAGTAGCAGGCTGGAGCTGGTTCCCTGCGGAAGAAAACTCCGATGAGCTAACCTTCCCACGGAATGCCGAAGTTTGGGAGTGTGAGGATCTCAATACCGATTGGAGTGTTGGGGTTTATGCTGGACGGGTGGGCGTGTTTCCGAGTAATCATACCAGGAAAGTGTGAGGTGATGGCGGAATGCGGAGCTTTCGAACTCACGACTGCCTGCGATGCGAGCATGTCTGATGGAGATGATGAGATGATGATGATGATGTGATGATGATGATGATGATGATGATGATGATGATGATGACGACGATGATGGTGATGATGATTGCGAGTGCATGACGAGCTGATAAAGCGACAATACATGTAGCGAAACAGTGCTAGAACAGCAAAGGAGTGCTATTCGAGGATTTTCGGACCAAGAATTCGTGACAGGCGTCATTTCATGACAAGAATTGCTGACAGCGACAGGGAAAGGAACGGAGTGCTACGCAACGTCCCTCGGAGCGGAGATTCGAAGCGCTGTTCTGGGCCCCAGCCGATGAGGCCGGATGAGAAGATACTTTGCATGGTGTGAATAAAAAATAGGAAGTGCATATGTGTGTGTCGACCAACGACCAGCGTTGTCTTCTATTCCGATCCCGTCCGTGATCGCGAGATCAGGCCTCTAGGTACAAGCAATTCCAAGTCCGCTGACGCCTTCGCTAATGGTATCTTTCGACCGTAACGCCAAAGTCAGAATGCCTCATCCTTTCCTGGGCATGCACAACGGAAAGTCTGGTCACATTAACATACTCGTGTCCTTCGTTCCATCCCTGTCTTCCCGTGATCCCACAGCTTAGACTGCCAAACCCTGCGACATGCGCTCCATGCGCACAAGCTCGATGGTCGGCGCCTCAAGCTCACGCTGCTTACGGTCGTACTCAGCGACCTTGGGCTTGGTCTCGGCCCACCACTTGTTGAAGTCTCCAAGGAGGGCGTGATTTGACTTCTCGTAGGCCAGCTCGGTCCGAGTCTGGTCGATTTTGTGGCCAGCACCCTTAAATCGTGCCCAGCAGTACTTGCGAAGATCCTCGAGTTCGGCGTTGAACGTACTCAGGTAGGTCTCCCAGGCGTTCTCATCAAAGAGTGCGGTACCAGAGGTGCTCGAGTCAGCCCAGGTGGAGCTGGACTCGGTGCGGCTCCGACTCATCATGGAGATCGGCGAGAGTTGACGGGTGAGCGCGCTGGCATCGGGGGGCATGTTCTTGTCCATGCCACTGTAGATGGGCGTTGGGCATGCGTGGCTGTCGGCTGGGGTGGAGGGTGGCGACTCCATGCCGACAATGTGCCGACGCTGTGGAAGTGTATCGAAAGACATCTTCTCGAGTGGCAGCAGCGAGGAAGGCATCTCTGGGATTGGCGAGATGGGCGAACTCATCGGCGGAGTCTCAGCACCTGCGCCGGTGGAGCTCTGAATTGAGCCCTGACGTGAAAGTGATGCCAGCCGACTCGACTTCTCCGGGTAGGCGCGGTAGATTGCCTCGTCTTCGAGTCGCTGGATGCGCTCGAGTGAGGTGCAGACGGCGGCGCCGGCGCACTCCCACTCGCTGAATTGCGATTTGAGGTTCTCCGGAAGGCGCTCATAGAGTCCGGCTGGCATCTTCCACTCTGGTAGATGGCTCTCATCGTAGGAGAAGGTGTCGATTCCGTGATCGGCGCCGGGAGAGCGGTCGGCGGCGAGATCCTTGCGCATGTAGTGCTTGTAGGAGGCCTCGGTGTGTGCCCATGACGGGCGACGGTAGACAGGCTGGCGGCCGATGCGTGAAGAAGGGGTACTCGACATTGTTATGGCGGCTCTCTGATCTTGACGACGAGGTGTCGAGTTGGCTTTCTGATGAACTCGCTTGGCGGTGCCAGCGTAGCTGCTATACGCGAGAATGTCGTGTTGTTGTTGTTGTCGTTGTTGTTGAGTAGGATGTTGTGGGACGGTAAGAGCAGTCGAGTCGAGTTGTGGTCGTATTTATGCGGAGCTGAATTTGTGTGTTGTGGCAGAAGCGGAGTGTCAAAAGAGTGACTGGTGGTGGTGGTGGTGGTGGAGGGGTGTGTTTTATAATGTAGGTGGTGTGTGGGTGGTCGTCGTGGGTGGCAGCCGAGAAGTGACACGCGCGATGCCGTGATGGAAGTCGTTCGAACCCAGGTGGCTTGTGCTTTGGCTCTCCTGCTCTTTCCAAAAGTGAGGTCACCCCTTGTCGTGTGGTGATGCTCAGCCCTCCGCTTCTCCACACTAGCACTTTTCTGCTGATCGCTGTTTTTAGCGGCAATCTAGGCTGGTGTTAGCACGATTGCGAGTGAATGACAGGATCCAAGGCGGTTTTGCCAGATTCCCTGATGATTGCTTGCCGCGCAGCACACAAAATGCCGCAGCGCATGCGAGATGGCGTCGTGTCGCTTGAGATACTGTCTCCTGATCTCTGCGAAGCATGCTAGTCGAAGCGACAGACTGCCTCATTCCTCGGGAGGTAGTCGGGTACACTCAAGGTGACAGAAGTGTAGTTACAGCAGCGAAACCCTGTAGGGAAAGAGAAACGGTACGATGATACGCATTGACGTTTGACACAAAGAAAGCTGCTGCGCGCTCTCGGTAAAGTCGGTGATGCCACTGCGCACGCTTATGGCCTTGCTTACTCTGCTGTGGAATCTTGTCTCATTGGCTGTACCCAAAGTTGCTGTTCCCCAGTGCCGTGGAAGTTACCTGTCCATACTATATCCTGTGCCCCAGGACTGCTCGTGCACGCCCATTCGATACACGTGCATAGCAGAGGGTAAGCGGTACTGCTCCCACTCATGGCCGGCGTCGGCGTATCGGCGTCTACTCCAGCCTGCAAGCATGTTAGAAACAATGAGATCCCGGAATGCTGCGCCGCAAGCGTGCCACCGTAGGGCTGCACCTAGGAACAAAAGTTTGTCGAAACGCGCGGCTATGTGCCACGTGAAGACGGGACTGGCGGACTCTTGTATAACATACCTCTCGATAATGTGAAGTCCAGACTGTGTCTCAATCACCGAAGACACTTCACCCGGTTTGAGCCCAAATGATGCTTGCTCAAACTCGGCCTGCATGTCGCCTTTTCCAAAGAATCCCCTTCGAACGCTGTCAGTAAATTGGCCGTGTAGGACGAGTGCAACAGCGGTGTATGTACGACGTCGTGTGGTGTCGTACGGGCAGAGACCAACTTACAGATCACCTCGCTTCCTGGCAGAGCTACAGTCACTCTCCGTCACGGCCAGGTCGCCCAAGCTGGTTTCGCCACTCTTGATCCTGCTCTCGTGCTGACGGATGATTTTCATTGCATCGTCCTTAGAGCGAGTAATGTTTGCCTCACGCCAGGACGAAGGGCGTCGCGAGCCGGCATGCTTGACCAGGAGGTGGGCGCATCGAATCTTGCCGTCCAAATTCGCCTGGTTCGCGCCGTCTGAGCGTTGGTTAGCCGTGTGGTACTGGCCCATATAGTGCTTGAGCGTCTCGCTGTCGGTATTTGCCGGAGGCTCCCATCGTGACTCCTTTGTCGCGGGGTTGAAGTAGTAGGGCAGGTTCTTGCTGTTCGAGTGTCGGACTTCCCAACCGGCAGGCAGACCTGTAGCCTGCATATGACTGTTAGATCACATGTCAGGAGATGGAGCGACAGCGTCAGGCTCGCTCACCATGGTTGCTGAATCTGTGGGGCGCGGCCGGGCGTGGGACGAGTAGAGCGCTTGACTGGCTCGCAGAGGATGTAGAGCTCGACCGAAGCAGTATATGCAACCGTGGACGAACTACAGCTTGGTGTTCTTTTTGTACTGCACAGCCTAATAATTAGTATCTGATTGCTTGTTCAGCTTTCGCTCGGACAGAGTGGTGAGACAGACTGGTGAACAGCTGCTTCTTCAGGGCCAGCGTTGGCGGGGGTTTTCGGAAGACGCGAGCCGAACCTTGCGCACGAACCTGACAGACTCGATCTCGCGGCCGCCATAACCACCACTTTCGAGCAATTCGACTCGACTTCGCCACATCTACCACTAACACAACCGGAACCATCGCGCCCTCACGTGCATATGGCGGACTACAACACGGAGAACTCACCGGCGCCAGAGGAGAACCTCGAAGGCTCTAAGAAGATCAGCTTCCGCTTCTGTCGCGAGTGGTGAGCTTCGATAATTACCAACATTGAATCACTAGCTGACACGACGACAGCTCGAACATGCTCTACCCAAAGGAGGACCGCATCAACAACACTCTCATGTTCGCCTGCCGCACCTGCCAGTTCAGCGAGCCTGCGACCGCATCGTGCATTTGGCGTAACGCCTTGAAGGACGACATCAGAGAGACACCCGGCGAGATCGACGATGTCGCTCAGGATCCTACGGTGGGTGACTCTTCTGATTCAGCGATGGAGGATGTCGAGATCGTCGAGGGCGAAGACGTCGTGCCGGAGATGTGCACCCTGTGCGGACAAGAGATCCTCTGCCCAATCTGCGAAAAGCCCACCGACGGCATGCTCGCTCTCGAGGTCGACGATCCTGCTGAGAAGGATCAGGTGACGAGGGAGGACTTGGTCGACGCAGAGAAGAGGGAGCGCGCATTGTCAGGGACGTGGGCCGGCAGATGAGGGAGGCAAGAGGAGGACTGTACCCATATACATGTGCTTTGCGCGTTTTGTCTGTTTCAAATCTGTTAAGCTTTGTGCTGACAGATGGGTATCGCAGCTCCCACACGCCGAGATAGAATGCGCGAAGTGCTCGGCACGCGACGCCGTCTTCTTCCAAAGCCAGCAGCGCACTGCTGAGACTGGGATGGTATGCATCAGCATTCTCTTTCTCCGTGGCATCAGAACTAACTATCTCCCTAGCAACTCTTCTACGTCTGCTGTGGATGCCAACACGTCTGGTCGACGGCTACTGGACGATAGAATGGTTCAGGAAGAAGCGCAGCCGCCAGACTCAAGGAGAAGAGAAAGGAAGACGAGGGCGAACAATCATTCTCCACCTCAATCGACGAGATCTTTCAAGAGAATGTGAATGATACTGGATGGGCGGATCCCGCCCGGGGCTCGCTTTGAAACGAGAATTTGCGACATTAGCGAGGCGTTGGTTCGGTATGGGGAGGTGTGATTCAGAGCGTATCAGTAGTGCTCCGTAGCCTCGCAAATAGTTCAAGAAATGAGCTTCCGCCATGATTGTGTCCTGTTCCTGCGCCATGACCCCAAAGCTATGCTGTATGCAGTTCTCAAGTCTTCTCATACACAGCAAGATCTTCCGCTCTTCTCGACTCGTCAAGATCATTCAAGACATCTGATATCTTCCACTTCATCTCCCGTAGCAATCTCCGCACGGCCTCCTCTCTTTCACAATTCGGGCTCTTGCCCATCTCCCAGCCTCTCCCTTTGCTCTTGATCCATCCCAATCCATCCGCATCCTCATTCCCAACACACCTCCCACCCTCTACAAATGCATCGGCGCCAAACTCAGAATCTTACTCCACTTGAAGTTCCTCAACTCCTTTCCCACCACTCCATTCAGTCTCGTCCCAATAGGCTCTCCTCCCTTGTTCACCAGCACGCAAGCATTATCGTCAAACCTCACAACCGACCCATCAGGTCTTTGATACTTCTTCTTCGTCCTCACCACCACTGCGTGCCGGATGTCGCCGCGGCGGACTTTGTTGGCTGCGGATAACTGTGCTTGGGCACTGTCGAAACTGCGTTGTTTTTGAACCACAACGATTATGCGGTCGCCGATTCGGGCGTGACGCTTTGAGCGCAGGACTTTGACGCATTCGGCTATGGCGGCCCCGGAGTTGTCGATCACATTGACCATTGTCTGGGAAGGGTGTCAGTGTTGGTATATGTATTGAGATTGCATGCTGGGGGAGGATGTGCTCGATGGTTGTGCGTGGTGGTGGTGCCAGACGGTGGTCGCATACCTTCAATTGAATCATGATGGGCGATGTGTATGGCACGCAGCCTTCCTTCACCTATTCTCTGCCTCCCACAATGTTGCTTTCAATGTATGGAGGACGTCGATGTAGATCGACACATGTCGCATGCACATATGCGTATCCGAAGTCAGACAGTCTTCTCCGATTGGTTGCTCGGCAGTTTAGGCCCCTTGCACTTCTACTCCGCCGCATCAACAGAGAGAAGTGGCTGGTCCGAGTCGTTCTACGGGTCATTGTCACCAAATACCTCAATACAATATTCCCTTTTTCTCAGCCGCCTGGCCTTGCTTGTTGCTTGCACGCAGAGAGGACCGAGCGTCGCAGCGGACACGATGTGGGACATTGCCAAACAACATTCATAAAGGAATCCGGACGACCCAAAGCACCACCTGGCATGCGGCTGTGAAGGAAGGGCAACATACGCCGCCGCCTCCCCTTACGCTCTTGTTTCTTCTTACTACTGGTATACTGGCGTTCCGTCCCTGCGAAATTAGCGATTGGGAGGTTGCTTCTGCATGTCGGTCTCTACAACAACAATATCAACATCATGCCTCACAATCCCGCCGACCTGGAGACGGCGCTGAAGAAGAAGGGCGGTCTGACCCTGTCGCAACTGGCCAACTACGACGATGTGATTACTGATGCATTGGTCGATCGTGTATGTCGATCGTACACTATGCGCGCCTCACACGACAACAATTGCTGACATTGCGCGCAGGTCTACTTTTGGTCGACGATCCGCAAACTGAAAGCCAACTTCCACCCGAGCCGAGGCGTGCAGCAGGAAGACGTGTGCAAGATTCTGCAGGAAGACGTAGTCATCAATAAGGACGCCGCGAAAGCGCACGAGCGGCTGCTGGATCTGCCCGGCTTGAAGAGATTCAAGAACCAGCTCAAGACCGAGGATGAGAAGGGTCACTTTGAGCGCCACTTGCGCAAATACGTCAATATGTACCTGCCGGATTGCCCGTTCGAGGTGACAACAACGAATCGATATACGATTGAGACTGCCGAGGCCGCGGTCACGGCGCGGAGGTACATCAAGAAAGGCGAGCAGATCAAGTACCTCAGCGGAATTCAGGTGGAGATGTCGGTACAGGACGAGAAGGAGATGAAGGGACGGACAGACTTCAGCGTTGTCGTGTCCAGTCGACGGAAGCGACCATCGCTCTTTCTCGGTCCAGCACGCTTTGCGAACCACGACTGCGAATCCAACGCCGGCCTTAACACGACCGGTCCGCATGGAATTCACATCCTCGCGCGCAGGGACATTGATGTTGGCGAGGAGATCACTGTGACGTACGGCGACGATTACTTCGGCGTCGACAATTGCGAGTGCTTATGTGGCACTTGCGAGAATAAATTGCGGAATGGCTGGGATCCGCGGGGTCAGATCATCCATGAGGAAAGCAGCGGAGAAGAGTCTGCCGAGGACACCGAGCAGGACGCTGCGCCAACAAGACGACGATTGCCGGATCCTAGGCCTCCTCGAAAGCGGAAGCGTGAAGACACTAAGGATCAGCAAGTCAATGGCGAAGATCCACCTGCAAAGCGAGGTCGAGGTCGACCGAGGAAATACCCCAGACCAGACGAGGCGGCAGCTGCTGCGAAAGCCCAACGAGAGGACGACATTGACTCAGACGAGGAGCTTGCAGGACCAACACGAAATGGCAACCACTTCTTCAGTCGCGCCTGGAGACCACGGAATCAAGGCTCGTTCGCTGAAATTCGCAGATTACGACCGGACGAGCGTCGGGATCCGATACTTGACAAAGTGTTGCGGCTGCTGGGCAGTGTAGCTGATCGCGGCAAGCTCCGACGCAATACTCTGCCCGTTGCAGTCCAAGCCCCACCGCCACCTCCGCCGCCAGCACCTCTCACACCTCCAGAAGGGGAAGACGAGAATGAGGAAGAGTCCGGAGATGACGATGTAGAGCATATGAGAAATGGCCCTACGACTCTACGCGGCGCTCGTGGAAGATTCACACGTCTGGGGAAAGCGCCTGCTCGAAAGAATAGCTCAGACTCCTTGGGAAGCAGACACGACTCTGGCGTGGACCTTGCGCAGGGGTCTCACCGAAGCAAGCTTCCATTCATCAAGAAGGAACGCAGCTCTTCTAATCTGCGGAACGTGGTCAATGCAAACGACTCGCCAGATGACGATCCGTACAGCATACAGCCGTCTCCAGTGCTGCAAGAGGAGGCTCCGAAGAAGCGTGGACGAGGCCGACCTCGCAAGTACCCACGACCCGAAGACATCGATCCTATCGCGGATGACAGTTCTCCATCATCGGCGAATACCGACAACTCGTCCTCCGTCTCGCAAGCATCAAGTGCAACATCCATGGACACCTTCACTGGCGGTAACATCGCCCAAGGTATCTGTGATATGCTTACTACTGGTCCTGATGCAGAAGAAGACTCGTCCTCTCCGAAGGTACAGGACATAGTTACTGAAGCCACGGCGAGCATGGCCCGCACACGCTCTGCACGCCGACGTGACGCGGAACTCCTCTCTCCAGGTAGCGCGGATCGTGATCGAAGCTCTACTCGGAAGAGTAAACGTTCTGGACAGACCGAAGCGAAGGCTACCGTCACCAGCATCGAAGTGATCGACTGCGACAACGACTCAGAGGAAGAAGTCAAGCGAGGAAAAGCGCGCACACCAAGGGATTATCATCTCTGCGAGGCTCTACTCTCCACCATGTACCATCGCTGGGTCGAATGTCGTAACTGCGACGAGTTCTTCGTGCAGTCCGACGCATACCAAACACGCATCGCCTGCCCTCGATGCGAACGACACAGCAAGCTCTACGGCTATTACTGGCCCAAGACGGACAAGGAGGGGAAGCACGACAAGGAGGAACGTATACTCGACCATCGCCAGATCCACCGCTTTATCGATCCAGAGGAAGAGCGATTTGAACGAAAAGGCAGGAAAGCACTGGCCGAAGTGCTGAAAGAGAAAGAGATCAGCGGCCGACAGGAGAGCCAAGAGTCTGATTCGAAAGCAGATCGTGCATCGCGTTTGAGAGGTAGTCCGAGACGCAGCGAGAGTCGGAGGAAGCTGGCGAGGATGACTATGTGAGTGGCGTTGTCGGGGCGACAGCACAGCATATATTGCTGGGTAAGACACGCCACCCCTGCGCTGAAGGGGCCAGTGGACGAGCACACGCAGCATTGCATTGCATGGAAGCCAAAGCGGGTACGCTTCTCTGCATACTGTGAATACCGCACTAGTATCGTGTTCTGGCATTTTATGTTCAGTCTTCAAGAATATGACTGAAGGCAGCAAAATGACGAATGCATAATGATTCAAGTCGACCCCTTTCTCGCTCCGCATTCAAGGCGCGATCTTCTGCTCCTCGACGGATGACAACAATCTTCACCGTCTATCACTGTCACACAAAGTCCATGGCACACCTGCTCCGCATCGCCGAGGCTGGGAGGACAATGCATGCACCTATCCGTCCGCTTTGGATTTCCTGCAATAAGCGGTAGGGTGGGTGATGTGTTTTCCCTGCCCTCTCAGCACTCTTGCTTCTTTTCTAGCTTGCTGATCTACACATGCCATCTTGTTTGCTACATCCTGCACACTTCGCCTCACTTACCGTCTCTCTCGTGTGATGCTCAACGCTCTCTCACATTCCCTTCCCTTGTCCCCGCCGCATCTCGTCACCTTCCCCTTCAAATCGTCACTGCGAACCTCGATATGGGCGTAATCCCCTCCCAAACATCGTATTACACCCTCCCCTCTAACGCCATTCGAATCTGCCACGGCGGCCACGATGGTCGTTGTTTCTGTAATGGTGACTATCACAGGAAAGAGAAGTATGTTTATGTGGATAAAAGGAGTGATGGGAGGGAGAGGTATCATGATATGATGGAGTTGATGGGGAAGTATATGATGGGGCAGGCAGGTGGACTGGGAAATATAGCAGCAGGAGGTGTGGGAGGACAAGGAGGAACGATGCCTGGCGGCGTGGGGTGGCCATTTAGAGATGCGAGGGAGTGGACGATTAGGGACTATGATAGGCTGGGGGATGTGATGAAGGAGTTCTATGATAGAGAAAGAGGTAGGGGGAGGTGGGCGCCTGGGGAGCATAATGGAGGTGGAGGGATGATGGGCGTGCCGCCGCTGATGGGGATGTATCCGGGCATGGTGCCAGGTATGAATCCACAAATGATGAACATGGGCATGAATATGCCAATGGGACCCGGTATGATGCCTCCGCCAGGATCAGACCCATACGCCAGCTCTCGAGGCCCACAACATCAACACCCATCCATGGAAGAGTTCCAACGCCTCCAGCAAGACCTGGAAGAAAAGTTCAGAGAGTACAACCGCCACATGGGCATCCTCTTCGGCACAGAGCAAGACCGGCACAAAGACCAGTATCGCGCCACAATGCTAAAAACGCTCTCAGAGATCATGCCGCAGCTCGCACACATGATGGCGCAGCAATCCATGATGGGTGGAGCGCGCGTGAATCCAGCGATGATGAACATGCCATCAGGCATCCCGCCGCAAGGCATGATGCCTCCCATGCAAAACCCGATGGCCTACGGCCCTCCCAATCCCGCCATGATGGGTCAGGCTCCACCGCAGATGCAGAGTCCGTATGATCAGGGACAAGGGTATTACAATGATCCTCTCCCTCCTAGACGTCCTTGTAGGAGAAAGCGGTGGCAGGATCGCTATGACGATGGGGATGCTTTCTGTTCTGAAACAGAGCAGAGGCGGACTACGCCATGGGATCCGCATGCGCATCACGGCCCTGCTGGAACGTTCAGAACAGGGAGGGATGATGATATGTTCGATGGTGGACAGGGCGGAGGTGAGTACGTATTGCCCTTTGCACTTGACAAAGGGTAGAGTGGTTTGGCTGATGCAGTGTGAGTAGCTATGCCTCCGCGTCCTAGACCCCGTGGTCCTTTCGACGGTCCGAAAGGAGGACCTGGTCTTGGAGACACATTCCCACATTTGCGAGCAGATCGCTTCGCTCATCCTCCTCCTCCACCAGTCACCACGATGGGGATGGGGGATACCATGCCACCAACCATGTCCGGCGCGCTGCACTCCGACTTACCACACCTCGGTCGTAGACCAATGGATACAGAACCTCCTTTTCCCTCCTCACGACCCGGTCTCGCTCGCTCCAATACCGCGTTCAGACCCTCTCGGCTCGACCCGGATCTTGCCGCTGGGCCAAGTGGTGCCAACGTCAGAATCAATATCGATCCCCAGATGGAAGCTGGCGCCGGGGCATTCGATGGTGGCTTTGGTACCGGAACGGGACGGAGCACGATGGGAGGTGGCTTTGGCAGGTCTTCGATGGGTGATGGATTAGGTCCTGGAGCGAACTCGATGGGCACGGCGGTGGGCATGCAGGGGATGGGTGCTGGGTATTTTCCCGAGACGACGAAGTTGAGTCAGGGGAGGGATGTGGAGGAGAGGAGGGATGAGGCGGACGCTGGGCAGGGAATTGTGGATCATACTGGGAGGTAGGTTTGGGTTGATGTTTATGTAGCTATGTGGCTACACAGAATCAGGACTTGAGGAATCATCACGGCTCCAGCCCGTCGCCTCTCATCGAGTCCACTTTCATAGGGAGTTACATGTCTGGTCCGAGCTATCAACGCAGCTCCCTCATAATCAGATCAGCCACCATGCATACGGATCTCGTCGCCGTCTTTGATGCCCAGCTGCTCCATCGTCTTCGTCTCGCTTCCGCCGATGCGTGTTCCGTTGAACTCGAACTGCATGAAGTAGATCTCCTTACTGACGTCTTTGGCGGACTCAGACATGGCATCTTTGAAGCTCGCGTGCTGTCGACGGTCGTAAGTTCTGCGCTTACGTCCTTTGGCAGCGACTGCGATCTCCAGCCAGGAGTGTGGCGAGACCTCCAGCTCCTTCTTGAGGGCAGCGACCTCTTTGGCGTGGTCCTGCTCCATGGCAGACATCTTAATATCCTGTAGGTTCTGAGTGTTCTCCAAGTCCGTGACTTTCTTCCGCTATCTCGCGACCTGTGCTGAGTGCTGCTGGATAGTGTGGTCTCTGCTGCTTATGGCATGCTCCAGAGCAGCATTCTTTCCCGCCACTTGCTGAGCCAGCTTCTTCTCGAGACCAGCCTTCTCCTGTCGCAGAGTACTGATCTGTGCCTGCAGCTCAGCCACCCGTGGTTCGCCCTCATTCTTGACCTTATCGATCTGTGCCTTCAACTGCGCCACATGCACACTTCCGTGCTCCTGGACCGTGGAGATCTTCAGCTTGAGCTCGGCCATCTCCGCAGCGCTGGCAGCAAAAGCTTCGTATGCTGCCTCCGTAGCCACAGTACGGTGCGTCTCCTCCCGCTGAGTCTTCTCCTCTCTGTGCGCTGATTTGAGCTCAACTGTCTCAGCTTCGTGGTCAGCCTGGATGGTCTCGAGCTTTGCCTCGTAGCCCGTGATGGTGGTTGTCAGATAGGCATCATGAGCAGCTTTGACGGCTGCCATCTCGATGGCAGAATGCATGCCATGCTGACCGGTGTTCATCCGGGCTGAAGTGTCTTTGGTGACGCGGTTAGTGGGATTCATGATTTGGTTGTTGGTGGTCAATTTGGGGAATAGTTATGATCTGGTGGTTTTGGAGTCTTAGCACAGAGACTTTGAAGGGTGTTTTGTTCCCTGTGAGTTCTCGATGTTGAGGCGTAGGTTGAAGACGACGCGAGATGTAGCATGCTTGGAGCCAGGCCTGGTCGCGAGGACATCTGAAGCCTGTGATGACTGTCATCGACGTTGGAAGTGAGGGAAATCGATCTGAAATCGACCGCCATTGTGATGCCGGAGCATACCAGATCTTGAGCTGAACTTCTATAGCAGAGTTAGAAAGTGGTCAGTGAGCACTGCATCGATTTACATCCGCTGACAGTGGTTGGAGGCGGCGACTAAAACGTTTCGGTGCTGATTAGCTGTCGGTAGCACTATAACGTACGTGCACATTTCAGGGACTATTCTTGACGATGCCGTATTGGCTTGATCGTCTTCGGATGTGCGTCGTTACATCGATGCTGTTCCACACCAGCACCTCACTTCTTCCAAAACTTTCCCTTCTTGTGCTTCCCATCCTCATCCTCGAGACCCTCATAAAGCGGCACCCCCCAGCTCTCGCTCGGATTATTGTACCTATGATGCGCCTTGCCTAACTTGTCGATCTTCTCAATATCCTTCTCCTTGAGCGAGCATTCGGTCGCATGGAAGTTCTCCTTGATGTAGTTCTTATGCACGCTCTTTGGAATCACGCTCGTCCCGCGGAGGAGTCCCCATTGCAGGACCACCTGCGCTGGAGTGCAGTCGCGCTTCTTGGCGATCTTGTGGATTACCTTGTTCTTGAGAAGTGGGGTCGGGCTGTCGTCTTTGTCGTCTTTGCCTTTCTTGGATTTCTTGTCGTCCTTGTCATAAGTTGGGTTCGTGCCGCCGAGAGGGGAGTAGGCTGTGACGTGGATGCTGTGGTGCTTGTGGAAGTCGATCCACTCGTTTTGTTGGAGGTATGGGTGCAGTTCCATTTGGTGCACTTCGGGTGGGGTCGAGGTGTTGTTCAACAGATCTCCGAGCTGCTTGGGCGAGAAGTTGGAGACACCGATGTGCCTCGTTTTGCCTTTCTGTTTGAGCAAGACCATGCCTGACCACGCACCTCGGTAGTTGATCTGCTTTCCGCCAAACAGTTTATCGGCTACCGGCCAGTGCATGTGGTAGAGGTCCAGGTATGTCAAGCCGAGGTTGTGTAGAGAGGCTTCAAGGGCTCCCTCGACTTGGTTGATGTCGTGCTTATCGTTCCAGAGCTTGCTGGTCACCCAGATGTCCTCACGCTGGAGACCGGCCCTGAGGAGGCCATCCCTGATACCTTTGCCCACCTCTTGCTCGTTGCCGTACGCAGCTGCGCAATCAATGTGTCGGTATCCAGTGCGGATGGCGTAGGAGACAGCCTCGCTGGTATTGCCGTCTTTGAGATTCCACGTTCCGAAGCCAAGACGTGGGAGAGTATCGAGAGTCAGTCCATTGACTGGACCGAGTGGTATCTGCGGTTGTTCTGAGACGGCCAATGCCGCCAATGGCAGCAAGGAGACGATGGACTTCATGGTGGTGTCGCGCAGGTTGTCGTCGAGGTGGATGGAGAGATGGAAACGCGTCTTACCTACAGTACATGTATACTCCCTCCGCTCGCTCCTGCAGGCATGATGAGCCATCTATCACACATTGGTGATGCAATTGCTTAGCGTCATCATATGCACGTCTCCGCCGTTGATCGTTGGAGCCGTTTTCCCATGCTCCGCTCTGCCATTGGGCCAGCGGAGTCCTCGCGAAGATGGCATGGCATCTACCTTCTCTCCCGTGCTCGCTCATATCAATACGCGGCTGTCCGGCAGCGTACTGATGATGAAACGCGCCATGGACTGCATTGCATCGCCGTAGCTTCACCGTCGACGTTGATGCTGGAGATTGCGCGCCACACGTGAAGTGGAAGGCTCTTCCGACTGCCTCTACCCTGTAGTTCTTTAGGCCTATTAGAGTCCTCACCATTGATAATCCTGGTGGTCTCTTATTGTTTCTAGCGAGTAAGTAGTCGCTTCAGCCTCTGTACGAATAACAACAGTAGCCATAGATTTTCTATGTAACGAAACCGCGGGGCTTAGTAAAATAAATAGAATTCTAGATGGCGTGGCGCGTATGACGCGCGCGTGGAATAATTGAAAAACTGTCGCGGCAAGTACGAATCTTTTCCCTTCTCTCTTTCCCCTCGTCACAGACGAGCGAGGCGACGCCAAGGTGGACAGACCGACAGCAAGACACGGCAAGATGAAGTACGTTCTTGTTTCCGGAGGTGAGTTGCTGACGGCATTTTTCACCAACAATACACCCCCCTCGAACGAATTCTTTGAAACGATCTTTACTGGCAGGATATCAGCACTCGGGTGATGGCGTACTGATCATGCTGTAGGTGTCATCAGCGGCGTCGGGAAGGGCATCATCGCCTCTTCTGCTGGACTGCTGCTTAAGTCTATGGGCCTTAAGGTGTCCAGTATCAAAATCGATCCGGTCAGTACATACCGAAAATTCAAGGGGCATTGTCTGCTGACTGCCGAATTCCACAGTACATCAACGTCGATGCAGGTCTCATGAACCCTCGAGAGCATGGCGAAGTCTACGTACTGGACGACGGCGGTGAGGTCGATCTCGATCTCGGCAACTACGAGCGATACCTGGACATTACCTTGACACGACAGAACAACATCACCTTGGGCAAGATCTACGAAAAGGTCATCTCGAAAGAGCGCAAGGGAGAATATCTTGGCAAGACTGTTCAGGTCGTCCCTCATGTGACGGGTGAGATTGAGCAATGGATCGAGCGTGTGGCCAAGGTGACAGTGGACGACACTGGGGAAGAGCCAGACGTGTGCATCGTCGAACTTGGTGGGACCGTGGGAGACATCGAGAGCATGGCTTTCGTTGAGGCTCTATGCGAGCTACGCAGAAATGCTGGCCGCGACAACTTCATGCAGATTCATGTCTCATACGTCCCAGTCGTGCATGGAGAGCAGAAGACAAAGCCGACCCAGATGGCCATCAAAGCAGTCCGATCGGCAGGCCTCATTCCGGATCTAATCGCTTGCCGTTGCGAGTATCCTCTCGAGGCTGGCGCGATTGAAAAGATCGCACGCTTCTGTAACGTAACCAACGAGAACGTCCTCGCGGTTCGAGACATGCCATCCACATACCAGGTGCCAATCCTACTGCACGCGCAGAAGCTAGTGCAGCTCATGACTTCAGCACTGAAGCTGGACGTGCTCAAGCTGCCACAAGAGCTTCGACGGAAAGGAGTGAAGATTTGGGACACCTGGCGACGACTGACTCTCGGACTGGAGCACATTCGCGAAGAGCTGGAGATCGTCCTCGTCGGCAAATATCTGGATCAGCCCGACGCTTACTGTTCAGTCATCAAGTCTCTGGAACACGCCGCTATGTTCTGCCGGAAGAAGCTGAAGATGAAGAACGTCGATGCGGAGCATTTGGAGAAGCACACAAACAGGTCAGATCCTGCCAAATACCACAAGGCATGGCACGATGTCTGCACCGCTTCGGGTATCCTCGTACCCGGTGGCTTTGGCAGCAGAGGTACTGAGGGCATGATCGCTGCAGCAAACTGGGCAAGAGAGAACAAAACACCATACCTCGGAATCTGCTTGGGTATGCAGATCGCAGTGGTCGAGTTTGCACGCTCCGTTTGCAACGTGCCTCTTCCTCAAGCGACCTCGTTCGAATTCGACGCAACTGATCCGGACCGTGTCATCATTGACATGCCAGAGCATCACCCCGGAGACATGGGTGCCACCATGCGCCTGGGCATCCATTCGACGTTCTGGCAGCCCAATACGGAATGGAGCAAGCTTCGTGCGCTTTATGGCCTGAAGGACAACAGCGTGTCAGAACGACATCGCCATCGTTATGAGGTCAATCCCGCTTACATCGCCCAACTCGAGAAAGGCGGATTGACGTTCATCGGCAAGGACTCGACAGGCGCAAGACAAGAGGTCATCGAGCTGAAGGATCACCCATGGTTCGTTGGCGTCCAGTATCACCCGGAGTACCTATCTCGTGTATTAAACCCCTCGAAACCATACCTTGGGTTCGTTGCGGCCAGCGCAGGCATGCTCGACGAGGTCCTACAAGGTGGCAGCCCAACAGGACGCCTGTCTCCAACAGCAGGACTGTACGACGACCTCCAGAACGGCAGTTCAACGCATGGTTTGACGAATGGTGACTAGACACGGCATTTGCAGGAGTCCAGGACTTGGGGGATCGGTGTCATCATACAGGCGTACGGTGGGCATCATGGAGTCATGAGAGTTGAAGATTACACTGTATCGATAGGTCCAGGATGAGATATGTAAGGGAGGCAAATGCACCGCCCGCGATATGCAATGCGTCTGGAGTTGCAGCCTCTACATCCTGGCCTCCATAGGGACTCCAGTGGGTGAAAGTAGGGCTACATCGCCACATTCCAGGTTCCGTACTGTACCAGTATCAAGAACAACGTTCAATCTCGTCATCAGCAATTTCTCTTACCGGTCGGCGCATTTCCCACAGTGTTGGATTTTACCCTAATGTTGTTGGAATCTTCTCAGCACCATCGAGCACGGCATGGTTTCGAACTCCGAGCCCTGGACGCATCTGCCGCGTGACCGGATGCCGGGAAAAGTCAATTGTTGACTTCAGGCTTCGATTTCGATTTCCCTAGGGCACCTGTACAGGTCCTGTCGGCGGCGACGTTCCCCGCGTCCGAAGAGCTGGGATAGGGTCAGGGAGATTCGAGGACTTCAGCCTGGTCTGACTTTAATGCTACCGCGTCCGGAGGACCTTGTGAGGTACTCTTGTCCTTGTCGCGGAGCCTTGTACATGCTTTCCGTGACGAGATCGCTTCTGGGAGGTCCCATCTTGGATCATGGGCTAGGAGTATTGACTTTGGTTGTTGCCCAGAGGTCACGTTTTGAGATGGGGTGAGTGGTGTCTTGATACTGGGGCAGGTATGCATGATTCTTGTCGCTACATCGGCTCTCGTATACTTTGAACTGCTTGTGTTCGTGACCTGAGGCTTGGGAGTCGAATTCGGAGAACTATGCTGAAAACGCATAAGACTATCAAGCTTCCTAGCCAAGGAGATTTCGTTCATCTCGGCAGGCAAATGCCTGCTACCGAATCTAGATCACCGGCGTCGACGTCTTGGCCGAAATATAAACCTCTGGAAGTCCTTACCCGGATACTGATGTCGAGAAGCTCACAGCGAGAAGCTCACACTCCAAGGCTTCGTTTTACCGATCTCGTTCATGTCGACATGCCCATGCCGATCGAATCTGACACAGATCCCATGTCAACGGAGACGGCTCCTTGACCGAAAAATCCTCTGCAGGTCCCTATCCGGATCAATGCTGGTCAGAAGGCTCATACTTCAAAGGAACAATCAAAGTATCATCACATCGTGGTCCGGTAATCTACTATAGTTTACATTACAGGAGTCCCTCACCCAGGCTCTGCGAGGCGCGTCATACCATGAACATCATCCAGCATCATGTGTGAAACTAGTGGAGATGGAAGCTTGGAACTAGGGTATTAAGTCTGGAAATCAGGGTATGAAAAACCATGTTTTTTTTTCCAAGTAGTGGCACCCTCAAGGTGCCTATATAAGTCTTCTTTTGATAAGAGGCCCTCAATCCCTGTAATTCAGGTGCCTAATCTCATTTCCCAAGGACAAGTAATTACCACACTCAATCAGGTTATGTCACCCTCAAAACCTGCTATTCATGCATCATCCTGGCGCTTTACATCATGCCTCCGAGGGCCTTCATCAGGTTCATCGGCAAGGAAAGTGGTTCCCAACCAACAACACCATACGCTATGCGATTTGCCGTGGCCGCCGCCGTAGCAAGAAATAACATGCTCATCGCTAAATGCTATGCCGCACCCGAAACAAAAGCGTTAAGCCGCCGTCCTGCCGTGCGCTCGAGCGATGCCAAATGTGAAATATGCGTCGTTTGTCACCAGAGGTTCGAGATGTCGTTCATGCATCCACATATCGGCTGTCTGAGATCCTGTCGTCGGACATAAAGACCTATTTGTCGAAGATCTTCCAAAGTCGTGTCTTGTGTAACATTACACAGGGCAGCGTCTAGACAAGACGAAATTGTTGACCGCCTTTAATAGCCGGGAAGACCTCGCAGATCCATCACAGAATCCTACGCATATCAACCGCCCATTGTCAACATATTTCCCTTCACTCATCCCTCTTCCTCCTCTTTCCCTTCTTCCTCGCTATCGTCTTCGGACTCGCATCCCCACCACTACTCTGCAATGCCCCGTCACTCTCCCCATCATTATCCTCCTCACTCTCACTCTCACTCCCCTCATGATCCTTCGCTCCACCCTTTCCCTTTCCCTTCCCTCCCTTCCCCTTCCTCGCCTCACTCCCCTTCTTCACCCCAACATTCAGCCCTTGCCTCCTCAGCGCCTTCAGCAATGCACTACTCGCCCGCATCCCGGGGAAGTCCTTCGCAGTGTAGACACTGAAGACCTCAGTGTTGATGGAAGCTACGCTACCGGAGATGGAGCCTACGGCGGTATTGGTGGGATCCACACGTAGGAGCTTGAAGCGGAGACGATATTTCCCTGGACTGCGGCAAGAGAGATCTGGGAAGACGAAGAAGGTTCCGGCAGTGCCGCGTTCGTCTTTGGCTTGGTAGGGAGATGCTACGAGAGTCCCCATAAGTCGTCGCGTACTAGGCATGTCTGGATGCGCCGGTGGAAGCTCCGTCTCGTCGTCGTTGCCGTCCGGAGAGAGGAGAGAGCACGTCAGTGCCAACATGGCGTTGGGATCCTGTTCTGGGGATCCAGTCTCCCGATTTGTGATTTTCAGCTCCAGGATGGGGGGAGGGTCGATAACGCGGCGGTCTCGCTCGCCAAAACCACAGGCGCGGGCGGCGGCTGGTTGTTGGCGGATGTAGAGGGTGTAGCTGAACTGAGGCGGTGGTCTGCTTATCCGGGGGCGTTGAGCGAGGTTTGTTGGGGGCCCGACTGAGGAGCGCGGGGAGGTTTCTGAGTGGATATAGCTGGGGGAGGAGTGGGCGCTGAGAGATGGGCTGTTCTGTCGGGATGGGTGTTGCGGGTGATGTGGTTGGCCGTAGGCTGAGGGTGGACCTGGTACTGGAGCGTATTGTGGTCTCGAAAACTGGTCTGTTGAGAAGGGTGATGCAATTGGTCGGCTGGAGCCTATGCTTTGCTCATGGCGATGGTGCGGAGCCTGAGCATAGGAGGGATGATGATGTTGTTGTGGGTAGCCTGCTGGCGGAGATGTCATGTAGGACCTTGTTGGTGATGGTAGATAGGCCGCCTGGGAAGTTTGAGCTGACGGATGCGACCTCGGTGGCGATGGTGGGTTTGTGGAGAGCAGCTGGGCCACCGGTATCGATCGTGTCGAGGCAGTACTCGGTGGAGAGATGGCTCCAGAGCACGGAAGCTGCATGGGTGGAAGCTGTACTGGTCTACAATTGTCGTGCGATGAGAAATTCGCCGGCATTGATTGTATCGGAGGCAACTGCGGTCCAGGATGTCGCTGTTCTGGCCGTGCTGTGAAGCTTGAGGCTGGCAACGAGGGCGGTCGCTGTGTTTGGGCCATGTCGCTGGTACTGTAGGCTTGATATGGCGGTTGGACGGGCGAAGGCCATCCTGAATGCGACATGGATCTGTGCACTGTGGAAAGCTGATCGATTGGCGATCATCTGACACGTTCTCTGTGCGGGACCGGAGAGCACTGTCTGTCGTGGACCAGCTGAGGTGCCAGTAGAGTGGTGGTGGCCAAGCTGTATTGTAGAGAGTGTATGGTCCGTGGCCGACTGCTGCGTGAGATGGAGCTACTCGGGGAGCTGCCCGGCCGACTTCTGTAGCAATATGCAATTATCTACCCACCCATGCATGCATAGTACAGGCTGATGCTTTCCCTGAATCCAGTGGGGAATTTGAGTCGTGGAAATCGCCTTCTGCGGCGATGTAGTGAGACCGAATCCACCCGGCAAGAATGCTTGTGTGAGAGAGGGAACCCGAACCGAAGATCATGCGCTGCTGCGTGCAATCTGGGTACGAGAACGGATTCGCTGCGGTTTTGGGCGGTTCAGCAGAGGCAGGAGAGCGTGAGGGCGCGAGGGCGTGTGGCACGGAGGTGAAGCAATGCAATGCAGTGCAGTGTACAGCGAGCGACAAATGTAAAGAGCGCTCGGTCCCATCGAAGCAGGGATACCTCCGTACACATTGTATTGTTGTCTTTTGCCGTACACCAGCGCGAAGCGCTAAAGCAGGCCGAGTCGAATCAAGACACCCTGGTTTCCGAGCGTTGCTGCACAAGCACAAAGGCGTCGACAGCCAGCGACAAGTTGACGATTTCTCGGTAGCGAATGGCCAGGGTGGTGCAAGCCAGTCACTGCTTGCCATTGGCAAGACGTCAGGAATCGTGTCTGGGACTTGCCGGGCGCAGTACAGTACAGTACAGTACACTAGTGATATTGTGCCCTAGCCAGAGGTGTGGGCAAACATGAGCCGGGCAGGGCAAGTCAAACTATTTGTTGCGCTGTGGGTTTCGAAACCTTGGACCTGGTACTGTACCTTCTCCCCTGCCCACACAAGATGCGGTTAGCCGTGCCGAGCGGGTCTCGCCGTGGCACGGATGTGAAATAGAGCAAGCGGGGGAAATCGAAGCGCTTACCGCTATCAAGGTCGCCTCGAGTGTGATATCCAGGTTATCGGCGCAGGCAGCCCGTAAAGAACCGTGGCAGAGCACGCTACCCAAAACTCCACCACTGTCGCCCACTGTCGTGCAACCACGACGGAAACTTGTGCGCACGAACCGCCCGCAACGCGCAGAGTCGTCCACCGTTTGCGAAACACATGGCGTGAGACGCGAGATACGGAGTCCCTGTATCGATAAACCAAAATCGGCTCGCGCTGCCTTGGTAGGACTGGGGCCTAGCAACACTGGCTGAGGCATCCGTCTCCATTTTGTTTCGTACTTTCGCACGGGATGCCTGATCATCCTGGAAAGGAAATTCTCAGCAGCAAGGAGAGCGCTCCTAATACAATCTAGGATAGGTGGCGCCTCCGTGCTGCACGGGGACATCGCTCGCACTTGTTGCATAGTGTCACCATCCACTACCATTATTTCACACCTCCATCTCAGATCAGACCGACCAGAGGTGGCATGCTCATCAGGTAGCTTGACCCGCTGAGGATCGCGGTGAGCCGCGACGCTTAGTGCGCTTAAGTCGTGTTGCAGATGCTACGGTTTGCAATCGTGCCAGCTGCGACGCATTTCACGTGACCGAGCCACTTCAATATTCGCTGTCGGTCTCCATAGCTGCCACTAGCTAAGACAGCATGGATGTTGAGGTGGCTGCCGCGAGGCCTGAAAGTTCGGATGAAGATTTCCTGGTCAATCCTTGCGGCGCTGTGAAAACCAGGTAGGGTGTTCCTGTTCTCTTACCTACGGCGCGCAGCTCGTGAACGGCTGCACGTATCGAAGTCGACCAGCGTGATAAGGCAATCAATTAGATCGGCGCGATCGGCTTGATCGTTCACCGACCTTGCAACCAGCTGCCACATCCGTGAAGTTGCTGCGCGGAATTTCTGCTGAATCTGGTCTTCGGTCGGTGCATCCGGTGTATGATCCCTGATCCCTGCAGGCGGATAAATTATGCGAGACATGCGGCAGAATCTGCCGGCGCACTATGTAACTAGGGCGGATTCGGTGCGTGCGACTAACGATTCTCCGTACGGGTATTCGCGTATGTAGAACGACGTATAAAAATCAAGTTATATCTACTGTCGTATGTCGAATATTGTATCTTTAAATATCTATATTTTTGTATTCTATAGCTATTATAGGTACTATTAAAGCCTTATAAAGGTACTCTTTAATAAACTCTATATAGCTACTATTAATATAGATTATTAGTAGCTTAAGTAGTAGTAGATAAATAAAACTATTAGGGATATAGAAGAATCCTTTACTAAGATTCTTATTATAAAGGACGGTATAAATATATAAATAGGTACTATAGTATAGTTAGAGTAGCTACGGATTTATATATTTACCTACCTATATTATAATAGTATTAGTCTACTCTATTTTATTTTCCTTAATATAAATTTATAAATACTATACCTTTTTAGCTCCTTACTATCTTTTAGAGAGACTTAGTATATATAAATATTAATTATCGCGTAAATATTATATATTAATACCTTTATCCGCGTCTATTATATTCTAGTACTACTTAGCCCTAAATATAACCTAGAAGGATACTCCTATTAGTAGTAGTAATAATACCGATCTTAAAAGCGCCTAAGTAGATATAGTAAACTAAGTAGCTATATATTAGGTTTAGTTAAACCTATAATCTTACTAAGTTAACTAATAAGTTAG